>VWZY01009985.1:548924-560050 GCA_013399075.1 Chloroceryle aenea
AAAAAAAAAAAAAAAAAAAAAAAAAAAGATAAATAAAATTAAGAAAAAATGGTATCTTGCTATGTCATTCCAAAAAAAAGGCATTTTTGAATTTTGGAACTTGAACTGTCAGTTAAAAATAAAGTTAATTTTACTATTTTTGTGCAGTTTACTTTGTTGACGCTGTTGGCAAATTTTGGCACTTCCAGAATGCTTAGCATTTAGCTCACTGGCACAAGCATCACATATGAATTCCTTTAATTGCTACTAGCTAAATTCTACATATAGATAACTTCCTTACAGGCTTGAAATAGAGCAGAAATGTAGTCCTTTTAGGGGAGTGAAATGCAGAGGATATATCTGGATTCTGATGACTAGCTACGATGTTTCACTCAAGATGCAGTATGAAGATGGAGGAAGGTAGTTCATAAGGTTTTGACAGTGGTATGTATGTGATGCAAATTTAAATGTACCACAATATCCCCCATTCCAGCACTGCAGCTATAGTCAGAGATTATTCCTTTTGGCTTGGTATTATTTACCTCTATTATTTTCATACTGAGTAGTTTTTACATTCCTAATCAATAAATTAGCTCAGCCATTTTAGTTGGAAATCCTTCTTTAAGGTTCACTGTTATGAGAGACAACAAATATTCAAGCGTGCAGCATTGGGTAGCACTGAATAATGTTTGCAGATGGCACAGCCCAAACCAAGAGTTTCTATGGAGTATTTTTTAATTTATCATGGGAAGCTATCCTTATCTACAGAAACTCTGACCATCTGCACACGAATGTGAATTCCAAAACTTCCTCAGCCCTTTTATTAGAAAAGCTGCAAAGAATTACATTTTAAGGGCTAAGCAATCATTGTTAAGAGCTTCCCCTCTTGCACTTTGGACACTGAGAGAGCAAACATGAGTTAGGGAACACCAAGAGCTAACAGTGCAGTGAAACACAATAGGCTGTATGCAGCAAAAAGCAGATAGGCTCTACGTGGCCTGCAGAAACATTACACACAGAGGAACTATAGTTATAGCCCTAAGTTAGAGTTATATAGAGCATGCCGATTTTGCAAAATTGAAAGATAAACAAACAATAAGACATTTACCTTCCACATCAAGGCACCTAGGTGGGCTATCTGACCAGATAAGGTTATACATGCACTCAAGGACCTCTGCCCCTTCTAGTTTATATCCAGGAAAGCACTGATAATACACCACTGTTCCTACGGGGAAGGAGGACTCGAACTCAGATATGTTAATGTAACTATGAGGAAGAATCAATGGCCTCAGGCAACCTGCAAATTAAGAAGAAGGAGGTATCTTTTATTATAAAGTGTTTATCTCAGTCAGCTTCACACATCTCAGTTATAATTCCTAAATTGAGGAGTGCGGTATTTTTCATCTTCTCTACTATGACTGGCATTGTCTGCATAATCTCCTTCAGCTACATATGCCTCATTATCCTGTTTCAAACCCTTTTACTGTTTAGCCCACATGCTTTGCTAGCGTGGGATTCACTCTCAGCAAATGCAGGAAAGGTTTACTGAAAATGACAGTATTTTGTTTCACAAACATTCACTGGTTTAGCAGATGGCAATTTCTTCTTGAGGTAGAACCTTTAATAAATACAGATTGTCATTTATACAAACCATGAGTTTTACTCCTCCTCTTAAAACTGACAGGCATGTAAACCATTTTTAATATTAAAACTGCTCCTGTGACAAAGTGCACAGAACTGTAGAAGATGTGCAAGACAAAATTAATGATTTTGAAATTTCAGTTTGAGAAAGTCTAAAGGGACATGACTTCCTATGAGCAGTCCATGATAAACACTTAACAAGGTCATAGATTAGGCTATCAAAAAGTTAAGGTACCCGTTATCAGCAGAAATTGTAAATATAGTTAGAGACTATGGTCTACTTCTGGAATTACTTCTGAGGGATTTGTACCATGAATGGTATTGAGCAGTGACAGTTGAACAGTCACCAACCATATTTGGTGCAAGAAAGAGCAGTGAATTTAACAGATGACATAACATTGCAATATGTCATTCATATACATTCACAATCTGTTTGGAGATGGTATTTACATAAGAGTTTGTACTCTTACATAAAGAGAAACAAAAAAAAATCCTCATGGCCATAGAAATGACGCTCTGGGTAATACTTAATACTGTTGATTTTTTAATTTGCAGTAATGTGGAGGAAAGATGATTAGTAATCAGAGAAGGAAAAAGACTAAAAGGAGCTGAATTATGGCAATCCATAAATAAGTCTCTTGCCACTACTAGGAATTTGTGAAGGATGTTCACAGGACTCTCATAATTTAAGCCTAAGGGGAAAACTTAAATCAGTCTGAGAGCTTCTTGTAAAATACTGGCATCTAAATAAGAAGTCTCATCAGCACTTTAAGGGGTTATTTCCTTCCAATGTTCTTTTGAGGGAGAGGGACAAAAGCAAAAGAAAACTGCAGATAAAACCTGAAAGCTTTTTACAGCATACTGCACTTACCATCATAGCTGTTTAACTAGCTGGTTATCTCTCTGCTCAAACAGAGCTTCAAGCATTCTATCTACTGGCTACTGTGTGTACCCCTGATCAAGTATGCCCCACACATAACACACCAGTTCCTGCAAACTGAACAGCCCACTGAGCAGGATGATATAAGCAGCCCACAGTGGGACAGAAAGAGCACAGACTGCCTGAGCAAGACCAAGCTTACTCTTCTCTGAACTGTATCAGGGAAAATTTTGTCCTGCTGCCTCAGAATTCTAATACTCATTGGGTTCTTTGTAATGCAGGACAGAGATTTAGTTGAATTTGCATGAGCCAAGTGTTTGTGAAAATCACTAGGTCTCCAAACATCTCAGGCTGCTTGAGAACTTCATTTTGACATTTTTTGTATTTATTTTTTGCTAAGTAACACGTCATTTCAGATCAGTAATTATCATTATTATCTCATGGTAAAAATAGTTTGAGGTTGGATTCTTACATGATCTACAGTCCTTTCCCACTGCTCTGGCAGAAAAAAAAAGCATAAAAAAAAAGAGGCATCTTAGTGTCATGAGACTCCCCTGCCTTTTTTAATCAAAGGACCATAGAAATGTAATTGAGAGACTACCTAGTGCAAGCAGACACATCTCTTTGATATTATTAGTGCTTGACATAGCAAAAAGAAAATTCTGGAGGCAATATTGGAACAGGTTTATAGAATTTGGCAAAATACAGCAGATACTTGAATCTGAATTGCCCATTCTCTACCTGTCTTGTAGTTACTGCACTCGGCTCTTGTGCAATTTATTTCTTAACTTTTATTAGCACTGCTTTTGTTTTGAAAAGTAGTTAATATTGAACATTGAGTAGCAGCAATTGATTGTGTTTCATAGTATAAATACAGCAACAGAAGAAAATAACAAGCTGAGGGCTACCTGGTGTACTTTTGCTTGCCCAATTAATACTGGCTGTCACAAAATTTCCACTTGGATCTTTGGCAAATACAGAAGCTGCAAAATAATCTTCTGAGTATTCACCTCCCTTATCTACAAGACTCTTAATCTACCTTAATAAGATGTGAGGTGCACCCACTCTGAAAAATGGGCTGTATACTTCATACTGGCACACATGATATCATTGCTGATCAGATACCCCAAAACTAGAGTCCACTTTTTCATGGGTTTCTGAAAACTCCCCATTTCTATTAGGCCTATTCAGATACAATGTGCTTATCTAAAGCACTGGTAATGTAATGTGCCTAAATTTCTACATGTCTGTGCCACAGTCTAAGACAAAACGTTAGGGTACAGTTTATTGTTCCCCAAACTGAGGGTCCTAACTCTGAAGATCCATACAAACTAAGCTCCTGTAACTTCCAGTGCTGGTGGCCAGCAGTCTCATGCTTTACAGCAGAAATGCCTTGACTTTTGCATCTCACCCTGCCACTGCCACTCCTGAGAAATGTTCCAGGTCCCCTAACTGCCTGCCCCAATTCTCCAAACTGATGTGATGGTGAAATTAACTGCCTACAGAGAACTGTCAGCTTTAGATGACAGATTTGTTTGAGGCAAGTTGATACTAACTCAGGCTTCTCATTATCACAATTAAATCTTCAGCTGGTCAAGCTTGATACCAAGACATGAACTGGTTACAACCATGTCCATGGTACTAACATGTGTGTTACTCTTACATTTAAAGGTAACAGCAGCCCAGGGTTACTGAACTTCCAGTCACCAAAGCTGGCTTACCTCCAGCCATTTCTCACAGTATAAATGAAAATGGGATCCCATGCTACTCATACAAGTTCTACAGTTTATGGCTTTTCTGGACAAAATAATTCCTGTGCACACCCTGAATTTTCAGTCAATACATAAGGTATTAATGGACTGTGAACCTTATCAACAACTCTGCTGAAAATTCTGATAGAACAGGTTCCAGCTTTTCTCCTCTACCCCTGCCCACTGCACAAGGCAAAGAAAGGTAAATTTCAGTTAGAAGCTTAAATCTTTCCAGTATTTAATTGGTGCAAAAGCATCAGTTGCCCATCAATTTTTTTGTTGAACTTCTGACTAATTTAACCCTGATTTTTATTTGTATTTTTTTAATAGTGCAATGTAACTGTGCTAGATTTTAGACTAGCAAACAAAAAGCAATATTGAAAGTAGTATTTTAAGTATGGGTATGTTCAGAAAGTGGCATCTTATTTCCTGCAGTAAGTAACAAGGAAGAGAAAAAAAAAATCTTAACAGCAGCACCATTCAAACACTGTACAGTGGAGCTTATCAGATCACTAACATCCTCACAACCATAGAAAAGAGTATTGGCAAACTATCACAAGGTGCATGAGCTATAAAACAGGATGTGCTGGTGTACTAAACCTTGACAAATGGGCAGATTATCCCATGTTCCATCATCTTGACATATTGCAATCATGTTGTCTAAGTCAGGGTAACGGATCTGGAATCCTTCATGACAGCTGATTATTAATTTATCGCCAGTCCTGTATGTCTTGTTATGAATCTCTGCATCTTCAACATGTGGAACAAGGCAATCTGTGACTTCATGAAAAAAAAGATAGCAACTTAATTAAAAAAACATGGCTAGCTATTCAATAATCAATCTCTTAAGCAAATGTTATCAGTTAATGTAAGTGCTCTGCTTAAACTATTTGGAAAATACATGCATTTCAGTAAGTACATTCTTTGTCTAGTTAACCAACGGTTATAAAGTCTACAGCACTTTAGTAGAAGCTGACATACTACAATAATGGATCATTCCTCCAGACTTTTTTTTAAAGAAACAAAATTAAGAGCATTTAGGAAGATTGGTTCTAATTTCATCCTTCCATTCATCATGTGTGTAAACCACACTACACAGTCTGACTATCCTAAAGTCCCATCTGAAGGCAAACTCTTTGACAACGCTAAGGACGGGATGAAAGAAAAGATAAAATACAGATATGGCATGAGGAACACAGAAAAACTGCAGTTTTAGCAGAGACAGATGAAAATCAGGTACATTTACAAAGGTTGCATAGAATCATAGAATGGCTAGGGCTGGAAGGGACCTCCGAAGGTCGTCTAGTCCAGCCCCCCTGCAGTGAGCAAGGTTTATCCATCTCCATTCCACAGAGTTCCTTATAAGAATGTCTTTGTTTTACTCTCATAAATTCTGGTTTCAATCATATTATTTTAAGTGCCTGAATTCATATGCCTTTAGAGATTGTGATTTTTAAGGCCCTGAGCAGCATCTCAAGTGCTTATAAAAGACTCTCACCAAAGGAAACGACAGCAAACCTCTAGTAATACACAGGTATGGGCTCCATTACCTCTCTGTGATACAAGTCTCAGAGAGCCACTGTATATACCAGTGCCAAAGACATCAGAATATAAAACAAACCCCCAAAGACTAAGAAATGAAAGATGTTGTGGAAAGTGGCAGGAAAAGGGTGAGGCAGGGTAAAAATCCCTCTGCTAACACTGAATAATTAAGAGACAAGCCAAGAGGATATGAAGGAATACGCCATGTGACTCGAAGTTCACCCTCCTCATAAAAGCAAAGTGAGATTAAATAGATGAGAGGAAAAGATTAACTGTTGGGGACATACAATAAAAATTATGTTTGTCTGCCAGCAGTCAATCCATGACAGAGATGGTGATAAAAGTTTCCAGGCACCAAAACTCAAAAGTTACTTCAAATAAAAGCAACACCATAAAGGTATCATAAGCCTGATTTCTGCTGTTTTTTTTTTAAACACTTCTACCAAAAGAGACAAATGTCTAGGAATGCAATACTTATAAAAAACCAGAAGTTTTGGAAGTCCCTTGAGACTTGCATAAAAGAGAGAGTTTCTGCCATGTTCACGGGTAATTCTGTCTAAAGAGGAAGAGGCAATTCTAAAGTTGTATTTAACAATTAACTGTGAACATGTACAAAGTAAAGAGATAGCAACAGCTTGCTCATTTTCTTAGAAGTGCAACATTTAGCGTAGCACACAAACTACTAAGAGCGAGTGTATTTCATAACACGTTTATTTATTGAAGCAAACTAGTGAATCTATTATTCTGAGACTCCATCACTAAGCTTTACTAATATGAAGTGGAAGAGTGTTGCTTCCCCAGTTAAAACATAGTTTCCTTTGTACTTCCCATTATTGAGATGTTTCCTAAAATACACTGTACTTGGTTAACTTTTAGTATGGGGCCTGGATGCATTATTAGTCAAAAATTCTCTTGTTACTTTTAGCTCCTTGGCTGCTGCTACAGGAACCTGCTGCCACCTCTAACAGGAAGGGATGTCAGCCTGCCAGGCAATCCAAGATCCTGCAGCAAGACATTTTATTAGAATTTATTAATTTATAAATGCTCAAGTCTGGGAGGATGCATACCCTAACAGAAGGGCTGAGGTGCAGACATCATCTTCAAAGACTGGACAGTTTTCCCTCTCTCTGGCAAGTTAATCAGCAAGGGAGACAGCAGAGGATGTCCCATATTAAAAGCCAGATGCTAAGCTTTGAATGCTGTCACACAGAGGTTCCCCTGGGCAACCCCAAGGACAAGATGAGATAGATGGGGATCCTGCTCCACCACCACACAAGAGGAGGTTGGAGATGGATGGCAGATGATAATGTCAATGAACAGCTGAGTCTCCTAGCATAGCAGCTTTCTATTGCTATACAAATGAAAGTTTGTATACATACAGTGCAGCAAAAGATGAGATTTCACTTTTAAAGGAGGAGAAACTGATTTTGTAACAATGATCTATTACAGCTACTTCATCCCCATTATTCCAAGTAACAGCTATAGATCAAATCATTTTAATCAGATATGTGTTGGCAGAGAAGTTGCTCACTGTATCATCCTTCACTTGCGACATCCTGGCTGATTTTGATAACAGGCCTATTACAAGCCCAGGCTAAACACAAGACCAATGGACCACAGTATTACAGCTCTTTTCCCTGTTGCTTTGCAAGCAAGTGCTTTCCACTGGCTGAATTTGTATTGTTTAGCACTTAGTCAAGCATAAATTACAGTAGTTGTCTCTCTGCAAACAACTGGATTAGCTGGCACAAATTTGGCTTGGAAAAGATGAGAATAAATGACTGGGTTTTAAAATGCTCTGTCCTAGGAAATAAACTGCTTTATTCTAAGTACTTTTCAGCAAATCTGTGGAAGCTGCTAAACCCTTTAAGGGAATACATGGTCTTTAACTAGCAATGAATAGGAATGGCTATGACTTGCACTCCTTTCTGGCAGTTTTACATGATCACCTTCTATCCACTGTGCAAATATTAAAATAACACATTTCTTATCTTGAAGAGACGCAAAGGTGGGTGCAGCAGGCAGGCCCGACAGCCGGCCAGGTGCAAGGGCTCATCCTGACCTAACTTGGATGAAGATGCAGCTTTGTACCTTAGGAGTTCTTGGCTTTAGCAACTGTGTCTCTCATCAAAGGAAGATTGGTCTGAGGATCATCTCTCACAACTGTTTATTCCAGCCCATGGGGATCACTCTCCCTCCTTGCAAGTACACCTGGACCATCAAGGCAACTCAGAAGGGAAGCGTGACCTTTGCCCTCTAAAACTGTCCCTGGTCCATGCTAATCCAGAAGGTTCTTGTAGGAATTGCTTGGGTAGTAGTACCTGACATTAGCCAAAACCACATCAGGGAACTTTCTAACACTGTAACAGTAAGTGCAGTTGCAGAGCAGTGTCCTGGCCCATGCTCTGGCACTGTTTTATTTACTAGTCTGTATGTAAATGCAAATGCAGAGGTCCATATCTCATACATATCTCCTACATATCTCACTGTGGAGCGGTCTCTGAATTAGCCTTGACCACATCTAGCCATAACAATGACACAGGCTGGAACGGAGAAGAACAGGGAGGAAGAATGAAAGGAACATAATGAAGAATGTATTGAATGAGAGGACAGCTCATCCAGACCCTGTCCTCTTAAAAGCAATCATTTAAGATCATTATTGCCTGGGGTTTTTAACTAGTGTTAAATCCATAGTATTGTGTTAAGATCATTTCTGTCTTAGGACAACAGTTCTGCGGAGGGCAAATACTATTTCAGTGCATATTAAATAACACTCTATTGTCTTTGCTTACATTAAAAAAGTGCACAGAGACTTCACCCAAGATCTGTGGCCATTGGGCTAAGCACAGGTTACAAACATTGTATAGTGCTTGTAACCAGGCTTAAGAGTCAACAAACACTGGTCAAGACAGATAAGAGATGGAGAAATAAAAATATTTCAGTCATCTCCCACATCCAGGGATAAAGGCCAAAAGAAACAAGTGCTAATGTACTAGCCCACTACTTTCACTGCAGGTTTATCATCCCTGTCAGTGGAAGAATGAGGCACTGAGGACATCTTGAAGGCATCTGCCTGCAGAAGCACTTGGGAGGGAAGGTCACAGCTCTTTTCTTGGGTTGCCATCTCCATGTAGACTGTAAATTTAGATTTAATCTCATAGGAGAGAAGTAGCATTTGTTCCAAGTTGGGCAACAGACTCAGCAGCCGCATTATCACAGTGGGAGAAGATTACATTAAAGCATGAACAACATGACATATGCTCTTAAACAGTAAATACAAAATTCCAACCTTAGAGCTTTGGAACTTGGGTGCATAACTGTATTAGAGTTGATGGAAATTACAGTCACAACATGCTGTAGATCAACGCAAGAACTCTAAGCACACAGAATTTTGACAAGTCTTTTATTGGGCACCTTCATGCAACTTCATTCTCATACTGACACTTAAAATCTCCTGCCTCTCAATGAGAAATGACAGACCTATAAAATCAAATTGATTGGATGAAGAGCTCCAAGCAAATCTATTAGTTTTAAAATCAATTACATTCTAAAACACATTGCTTTACTTCCTTAGGTAGATAGCATCTGTTTGTGATTACAGATTGTTCTAGCAAACCCGCAACAACAGTTAAACATACATAACATACAGACATAAAATTATATTTAACCATCCTTAGTTGAATCCAAACTCCTGAGATTAACTTCAAATGAACTCCAAAGTATTGCGTGTTTACTGTTCCAGCTCAGCTGTCAGTATCTGTCATCTACATATACTGGGATGAGAAGCTTGTACAGCATACCATGGCACACGTGGCAGTTGGCCAGCCCCTGTCTTATAAGCGTAAATGCAATATAAATTTTATTTTGCCTTGTGATAGATAATGAATGGTAAAACATAACTTCTTATTTCTCCAGTAGCTGCTACAAATTCAAATTTCTTTTTATATATCATTACAGAATCTCTGCAATTAGGACTTTTATGTATGTCATTAAGACAGCTGAGAATTACAAACCCTGTTATAATTCCTCCTTAACTGTTCTCCAGATGTGCCACATTTCTACAGCCCACCTCACTGTCATGCCTCTCTCTCATGATTCTCCTCCCAGTACACTAAAGGAACACTCTAAAAAGCACTTAAGCAAATGCTGAGGTCTCCTGGATTGCCACTGTTGCTTAGTATTTCTCCTGAATCAGTCACTGCACTGTGCATTGGAAAGAAGAATGAATTCTGTCATTTTTTTTTCTATTGCTAAACCCTAGGATTGTTTTAATAATACCTGAGGTATTATTATACAGTTAATCAGGAAACTACTTAGACACTTGCTTTACTAAATCCTAAGTCAGTCCTACTCCCCCGTCCAAATAATAAAAAGCATTTTTGCGTATGCCTAATTTTGAGCACAGAACTTTAGAAAGACTAATCACATAATTATAGCTATCCTCAAGCTTATGTGCTTTACTTGATCAGAGCATTGGCTAGCAATCCTTTTTAAGTGTTCTGTGCTGTAATAATTATCTCTTAAGCGACTGGTGTCACATCATCCATCACACTGCCATCTTCCAATTTCTTTTTTGAAAACACCTAGCTCGAGTGTTGATCACACTGACATCAGTGGCAGTTTTGCTGTTGATAGCATTGTGATCAGTAACTTCATGGGTTTCCACTGGACTAGGGGGCCTGAGGAAAGGTTGGAATATTCAGTAGAAAATGTTAATGCTTATTTTAATAAATGCAGATGATAGGGGCACTATCACAACTTGAACTAAATCTCACAACTTGAACTAAATCTCGCCACCTCTGTGAAGGATAACAAGAAGTCCTTCTACAGATACATCAGTGGCAAAAGGGGGGGCAAGGAAAACATTCATTCTTTAATGGACATGGACGGGAATGTAATTGTCAGAGATGAAGAAAAGGCTGAGGTATTTAACGCCTTCTTTGCCTCAGTTTTTAACAGTAAAACGAGCTATCCTGAGGACAGCTGGCTTCTGGAGCCTATAGGAGACAAGAATCTAAACACCCCACCTGCAATTCAAAAGGAAACTGTCAGTGATCTACTGGGCTGCTTGGATCCCCACAAGTCTATGGGACCGGATGAACTCCATCCAAGGGTGTTGAGAGAGCTGGCGGAAGAGCTCGCCAAGCCTCTCTCTATCATCTACCAGAAGTCCTGGCTCACCGGGGACATCCCAAATGACTGGAAGTTGGCGAATGTCACGCCAATCCACAAGAAGGGCCGGAAGGAAGACCCGGGAAACTACAGGCCTGTCAGCCTGACCTCGGTGCCTGGCAGGGTTATGGAACAGATCATCCTGGGAGCAATCACACAGC
>VWZY01009985.1:569439-607330 GCA_013399075.1 Chloroceryle aenea
CTGCCCAGGGAGATAGTGGAGTCATCATCCCTGGAGGTGTTTAAAAAATGAGTGGACTTGGCACTTGAGGCTATGGTCTAATAGATAGATAGATAGACAGATAGATAGATGGATGGATGTTAGGATGAAGATTGGACTTGATGATCCTAGAGGTCCTTTCCAACCGTAATGATTTTATGATTCTGTGCTAAAGCAAACTGACACCTCCCTAGAAAGCCTCAGGACTGCTGTTTCCCCAGGGTGGGCACAGGGAACATGAGGAGCTGTAGGCAGGACAAAGTGCCCATGGAGGGCAAAAGGGGCCTTCCAGGAGCCACTTCTGCCTGGGCACCTCACCTGGGAGAAAGGGGGAAAAACCACAGCAGGACAGGTTCAAGAGCTCTGCACAGATGATCGCAGATGTAATAACAAAATCTTTGGTTTAGGGGTCATGCCAATTTCCAGTTAGTTACTCCAATTACCATTCAACACTCAGGGATGATAGCACACCCCAGCTAGTGCTTGACCAGTGTTACACAGCAGGAAACAAGCTTTCCTACCCACAGATATGATCACTGTTCTTAATTTTGAATGTGAGCCTTGACACAGGATTCTTCTATTGCCTTGACATCAAGCTAGTGAATGAGGAAAAAACACTTAAAATTGCTGGAAAAGGAAGACGATTTAGAACGCAATCAGCAGTGCACTTCAGTAAACCCAGCACAGACTAAAAAGATCCAGTTGTTTCTTCTCAAAAATTAGTTTCTTCTAATTAACATCTTAAACAGCGCAGGCCTATCCCTTTAATCATAACTTCTCACAATTATTATAGCTATGTCATCTTTGTAAATAAGCCATTTCATTTATAATGCAAGAAGCACTTGTTGCTTCCAGCTTTTTGTAATCCAACAAGTCTGACTGCATAATTTATCAACCCTTATGAAATATCACATGCTACTGTGTGATCCTCTGAACCTCCCATCACTTAAATGAAAAACAAAAGTCAGAAAGTAAATCTGCTGGTGGTTCTACCGACAGAACTCCATTCTTCTATGTTTCTGTTACAGAAAGTTACTATGCCTATCCTGGGGTATGATTCAGGGTGAATTAAAAGCCAATTTATTACAAAAGAAATCATACAACCTTCTCCCAGTTCCTAAACATTTAAACTGGTTATTTAGTTTTTGATCAAAGCTATTGAAATGGTCACACTTGCAACCAGGCTTTGAACAAGCCAGTTCAAATCAAGCTTTAGGCAGAAATAACTAAAAACCCGAAGCCAAAGTTTGTTCAGCTTTCTGCAAATATAAGGTGAATATTTTCTTCATTTTCATTTATTCAGCTATTTCATTTTAATGACTAGTTCTATTCAAGATGAAAACCCTACCAGGAATTAGAAAAACATAAAACTATGTTTTTCTTTTCTATTCTGTGAAAAAGAAGCAGATGAGAATGAATGACTACTTCTATTTCCTTGTTACAGATAATATTTCACATTTTCTAAGTGAATTTCAAATATAAAGTGTGCTTAAATCAACTTATTTTTATGCATGTTTTTTACACATAAAGTAATTTTAACTACTTTGAAATAGTTCTTTAAAATGGTAGCTCCACAGTTCTTATCTGAACTCAGAGTATCTATGAATTCTAATTACAAACAAACACACTTCAACATAGATAATGAGTTTTTGAAACAATCTAATTTAAAAATGGATGAGAGTACACTCTGTTGTGTAAAACACTGGCAGGACAGCCAGGGACAAAGAGCGATGGTGAATGCAATTAAATTCAGTTGTTGGCCAGTCACAAATGCTGCTTCCCAGGGCTCAGTAGGGGGGCCACTCCTGTTTAATATCTTTATCAATGATCTTGTCAAGGACATATAGCATACCCCCTATAAATTTGTAGACAACATGAAGTTGTATAGAAAGTGTTGACCTGCTTGAGGGAGGGAAGGTCTACAGAGGCACATGGACAGGCTGGATCAATAGGCTGAAGCCAACAGTATGAGGCTCAACAAGGTCAAGTGCTGGGTCCTGCACTTGGGCCACAACAACCCCCTGCAATGCTACAGGTTTGGGGAAGATTGACTGGAAAGCTGCCCTGCAGAAAGGGACCTGGGAGTACTGATTGACAACCAGTTAAATATGAAGACAGCAATGTGCCCAGGTGGCCAAGAAGGTCAACAACATCCTGCCTTGCATCAGAAATAGTGTGACCAGCAGGACTATAGGAGTGACTGTTGACTGTCCACCCGTCCTCTGCTCTTGTAATGCTGCACCCTGAATACTGTGTTCAGTTTTGGGCCCCTCACTACAAGAAGGACATTGAGGTGCTGGGGCGGGTCCAAAGAAGGGCAACAAAGCTGATGATGGGTCTAGAGCAGTAGTCTTATGAGGAGCAGCTGAGGGAACTGGGATTGTTAAGTCTGGAGAAAAGGAGGCCCAGAGGAGACCTTAGTGTTCGTTCTCTGCAAGGAAAGGAAAGGAGGCTGCAGTGAGGTGGGTGTTGGTCTCCCAAGTAACACAAGATAGGATAAAAGGAAATGGCCTTAGGTTGTGCCAGTTAAGGATTAGGCTGGATAGTAGGAAAAATTGTTTCACTGAAAGGGTTATCAAGCACTGGAATAGGCTGCTCAGGAAAATGGGCAGTTTGATTTTCATAAAATCATTATCTCTGGACACGTTTAAAGGTCATACAGTTGTGGTGCTTAGGGACACAGCGTAGCGGTGGACTTGGCAGTGCTGGGTTAATGAATGGACTCCATGATCTTGAAGGTCTTTTCCAACCTAAATGATTCTATGAAAAAAAATAAAATTAGATCCTTTACCATAATAAAAACAAGGATGCAGTAAACATACATTAGGTTCTATAAATGCTTCAATAAATGGGCATGTATCACCTGCTCCTATTCCTTATGCTGATAAGGCACTGTAATAAAAATGATATTTGTCAACGTAAGCTTGTAGACTGGTGACCTGTAAGAATTGTCGTAAGAAATATGTACAAATCCAAAATATAAAATACTAATAGATCACTTACGGAAATATTTCCTTTTTACTGATTTAAAGAAATAAGCAAGCTCATTACTTTTATTTAAGTCAGCCAACCCAATGCATATTTTCATCCTTGTGTAACTTTTTATACATTACATGTCTCAGGATTTCATTAGTGTTGCAATATTGTTGATGTGGGAATCCAGCCTTAGGTCACTAAACAGGATTAATAACATAGAAAGTTACTAATAAAAAAATGCCAAATAAAATAAAATAAAATAAAATAAAACTATACTCCCATAATTTCAAGAATGTTATGGACCTGCTGTGCTTTTAAAAAGCAATATCTACGTATTGTTGTTTATCTGTCTGATATTTTTAGCACTCTGGAAAAAATTAATTACTGTTACCAAGAGTTAGTTTAAACATTTTTAGTCTAGACAGGCATCCCTTAGGAAACATAGCAAAAAAAAAACAAACATAAAAAATGAATCATGAGCCAGTTACTATAGTAATATTTCTTCTAGGCCAATAGCATATAATATTATTCATCACAGCAAATCCAAAGTAATGAAATGTTACACTGTTCAGCAGAGATCCTTGTTTCTATATGATGCAGGAACCAAATACTCAGAGGTATGAGTTGGCAGCTGGATATTTATGCTCTAATCAACTACAGACTTCCCTAGATAATGTTATATTTTTATTGCACACAACAGTATGGTAATCCAACAATTTTTGCTTTTCAGCTGTGCTTTAGAAATTGAGTTTATAATTTCCCAGGATCAGGCAGAATTGGATATAGAAACAAACAGGATTAATCTGCAAATGTTACAATATTAAACTTCTAAATAAAGTGCACAGTAGAGAAGACTGAGACACAAGGCATTTAAAAAACTGGTACATACTTAAAATAGGTTACCAGACAGACACTGTTTCCAGCTTTTGCACTTGATTCCTTATCACAAATCATCTGATGCTTCTGGATACTCTGACGGCTCTTATGCCCTACAGTGATTTTTCTCTATATGCACCTACCCATGAAACTGTGACCTTTGCTCTTAAGACAGGGACCTCATTGCAGGCATCAATTTTGAATTCACCTTTTCCTCTGTGTATGCTTTGATTGCTGGCACTTATTTGGTTAGCCTTGCAAGGTTGGGATATTATTTACCTAGAGGTCTAGAAGATGTAAAGGAAGACAAAGTGGGTTTGATGGCTCACCAGGTATTTTCCACATGAGAACTGCCATTGTGCCTTTCATGCTTCCTTCAGATCACACTGCAAAGCACATCTATTCAAGTAAAGCTTTTGGAAAGCAAGCAGGAAATATCCACTGGAAAAAAATACCCTTACTGGTTTTGGTCCTAATCTGCACCCAAGGAGAACTTCCAATTTCCTTCTGCATTGAAAAGTGGCTTTGTGTTCCTATGTTCTGCTACTTCTGTTACCACTGAGCACAGGTGTTAGTCTGTTGTTTTCCTTCATGAGAATGAATTCACTGAAGAAAGCTGAAATAAGGCTAGCTTGTTATTTTCCAAGAATGAGATAAAGCCACAATATGTTAGAGAAAAGAAGCAGGAATCCAGTTTAGCACTGATAATGAAGCTTTTTTACTTAAACCACTCATGTAAAATGCTCTGTCCTCAGTCAGTTATTCTGTCCATACTGAAAAGACTCATAAAAAACGTAAGATGATGCAGAAGCATATTTTTTCCCTACTTTTTGATTCATAATTGTGTTCAATTTAATTCCTCAATATGCAGTGAAAACTGCCCTAAAATTTGTTGTGTTTAGAGTTGTTGAGAAGTGGCACTGTAACAGCAGACAATCCAGTTACAAGGCTGTCTCCACTAAAAATCAACATGTGCTCATTTTCCAGGTGCAGTCCCACCTGAGGACATTCCAATGGCTGGAAAGCAATGGCAGCCTGCTTGCAGCATCATAACAAGCAACTCAAGGAGCAATGTCACAGAAGAGCTAGTGAGCAAAATGGAATTATTTATAATTACAACATTGTGCCACTACAGAGCCATCATTTTTAACCCTCTAAAAAAAAAAAAAAAGTCAATGACTGGCACGCTCTCAATTTTTGTGGCATCATCAAAAAATCATCAGTGTGTAAAGTCCCCTTTAGCGCAGTCCTCTCTCAATGCAATCTGTTTCCTCTCTAGCCAGTTCCCTATCAATTCTGCAATTCCTCTATTAACCCAAATCTTCACATATAATTTCCCTGGTGGCAGTTTACAAAAGTCAAGATAGACTGCTGCATTTCCCTTCCCTAGGAAGCCAGTTGTCATCTCAGGAGATTAACAGATTAGTCTGACACAATCTTTCTTTAATACATCTTTGCTTTATTTTATATCATACCTCCAAGACTTTTAATCTCTCTACCTTAAAAAAAATCCAAAATCTTGTGAATTATTGAAGTGAGAGAAACATGTCTCTGATTGCCCAGTTCATGAGATTTTCTTTTCTTTTTTTTTTCCTTTAATCTGTGGGTATTACAGATAGTGTCTTAGGGTACTACTGGAAATCACTCCCTTTCAGCCATGGATATGGCAGTGAACTTATGCAGATGAAGAGGAAGCTGAGGACAGAGATAAATCAAAGAAATAGAAGCAGGAACAGCAGGAGTGACTTGGCAAAGGCACAGAGATGGAATATAGTGACATACAAAAGTATGTTAGCCTGGAAGCTGACTGACAGTTGTTTGGATGGCGATACCACTAGAAGATGAGAGAAGTAGATGAGAACACACAAAGAAGCCCAGCAGGGTTCCCAGTAGGCTAAAACGGAGAGCTGAAGAGGAAGAGGGAAGAGAGGGTGTAACCTTCAGTAACAGGCAGTAGAGCAAAGAGGATGGGCAGTGTCTGAAACAAGAACAGGACTTTCAGCACCAGGAACATGCTTGTCAGGACAGTTTTGGAGGCTGGCAATACACTATGAGAGCCTTCCCAAGAGTTAATGGCCTATGCTTTTGTTTTTTTCTGCTGACACGTCTAAGAACTACAGACTCCATAATGTACTCTGCACTGACAACACTGATGTTGAGACTGTCAGATGAAATCTAACACACTTTATATAATATATACACATCGCTATTAGTTGGTTGAAAGACTGAGAGTTATTGCATCCATGTGTACAGATTATGCTGAGCTACCTGATGCTCAAATTATCTCCATAAAAGACAACCTGAAAATCACATATACTGGTTAAATTTAAAGACTATGGGCTTTTTTTTTTTCTTCATAAAGTAATCATGTCTCTACTTATCATGAAAATAAGATTCTCATCAGTTTGAAGGACTAGAGGAAGAGGAAGAATAAGCTGTTATTAAATCTTTATGGTACTGTAAGTTGATTAGCTGGGAGCTAGGAAAGGTCTAGAACTAGCAAAGTGATGGTTCTTTGTTCTTATTCAAGGGATAAGAGTTTTAACTACATAAACAAGCAATTTATTTAAAACTTATTTTTCTTAATAGATATTAATATGAGGATTTCTGCAGCTTCTTGTTCCCCAGAGTGTTAAATGGTTCTTTTCAGAGAAACAGCTGCAGCAAACGTAGTTAAAATAAAAGGCAGGCAGTACTCAGAGCTGTACATAAGCTTTGCAAGAAACAGGCAGCATATCCAGATTTATATGTGTGTCAGTCCCCTAGGATATCATAATTGTGTTTGTTCTTTTAATAACTTCAGGCTCCAGTGATCAGAATAAAAATTCTATGCTGAAGCTAATGCTTCATCCTTAGTTCACCTCACTACTGTGAATTATGTAGTAAGCAGACTTAAATAAATGCAGGAGTCTGGCTTCCTCCTTACACCATAGACTCCAAACACACACATAATGGGTTGCCTGATTTAATTCAGTGTCTCTCTTTTCAAATCTTACTTTGTTTTTACAAAATATTTGGCTCAGCCTTTTCTTTCTACAACTGCACAGAATTTTGAGCCTGCCTTATAGTGTTCAGTGAACTGCAGTCTCCACTGATAGAAGCAATACATCAAGCTTCCTGACTTGCAAGAGCACCTGGGTTATTTTAGACAGTTATGCTTTTCCCAATTATTATACCTCCACTTTACATCTACAGCCTCTTTCTATACATGTAGCCCAAAATACTGAGTTAGTTAAGTAGCTTATTAAGTAGGCATGGCCTTTCAGTAGCTACCATGACTATCACACGTCAATACTAATCTTATGATTATAAATGATTTTTTACTCCTATAACCAGAGGACAGATCACCCTATAATGAAGATTATCATATAGTTTACATGAGGGGCACTGAGACATACAGAACCAGGTCATATACAGCACGGGTTAATGGCAGAGTGGTGAGCAGAAAGCCAAGCTGCAGTCAGACAGTACCTTGTCTAATATGCTTTACTACATTAAGGTTAAAAGTGATTAAGTGGTTAAATACGGTGTCTGCACCAGTGTCCTGACCATTTCATTATCTCACCCCTTTCCTCTTTATCATTAGCAGTTTTACTGTCTTCCAAAGAACAATAATGACCTTTTTTTCCTATATCTCCTCTATCCTCACCCCGCTTTCCTCAGTGGCTCTGTTGGGTGTCACTTGCAAAAAAGTCTCACTTAAAATCTTTTCCTTGCTTCCTTGCTTCCTTCCCATTCTGCCTGATGGGAGTCACCCACCATGACTTGGTAACAAGTGTCTGGTCCTAAAATTGCTTGAACTGCCTTGAATCCCACATCTTCTCACTATTCCCAGCAACATCTCTGCTCTTGTGCCAATCTCTGCCAGGACCCTGAGGGCATTAATAGGCCTTAATGGCACTGACTGGCCCCACCTAGAACCCCCAATCACACCCTCTGCCCATGGCCCAGGAGCTCCAGGTTGCTCCAGTCCTCCC
Organism: Chloroceryle aenea; assembly: GCA_013399075.1. Classification (NCBI taxonomy): domain Eukaryota; kingdom Metazoa; phylum Chordata; class Aves; order Coraciiformes; family Cerylidae; genus Chloroceryle; species Chloroceryle aenea. The sequence continues at coordinate 577,287 of VWZY01009985.1, forward strand.
AGACCTTGCCTGGGCTATGCTGTAGGTGTGCCTGTCTCTGTCCATGTCTTCTGGGTGGACCTTGGACCCATGCTGTAGCCCTATCTCCTGCTGCTCTGACTGAATGGGTTATGGATCTTGTTCATCACCTGGCTGTGTTTGGGGATGTCAGTGGACACCATTACCAGCGCCCAATTCTTCCGAGCCCCCATTTTGCTTCACTGCTTTCCTTTCCTTTCTTTGCAAAATTCAAGCCCCTCATCCTGTACTTCCTCACCACACATCCCTATTCTTCCTTCTTTCTGTGACTTAACTTTCTTCTATATCCTCCCCAGGATCTACTTTTGGCTGCTTTGGTTTTATCAGGCTTGAATTTAAACTTTTATGACACTTCCCTATCCCCCCATTTTTCATCCAGTTGTCTTTCTAACCCCTTCTCAAAACCCCACTTATTTAATTTATCCTTTGACAGGCACAGCTGCTTTCCACTTTGAAGGTTGCTCTCCATGAGGCCTTTAAGTTTAGGCTATAAAATCCAAAGACAAGAAAGCATCTTACCATACTTGGTGGTCTCTCACATAGTCTGCTCTAACTGTGGCCTGAAAATGTTCACCTTTTAATTAATTTTTGCATTCCTGGAAAACCCCAGAGATACCTTCTGGAATTTCTTCACCTGTGATTAATTTTCTGTGAATATGTTGCCATACCTAAAAACAGAGACTGCCACTGATCTGTTCTGTCTCATTGTTAAGAACCTTGTTGCCAGTATGAAAAGTATCTCTGCCCTTGATTTCTGAGTCAAGCCATTTCATAGCCCACATGCTGCTCACCAAAGACGCATCAATCACCACACATCAGGCAGAAGTGACCTCCGCAAGTAGTTACAAGTTCCCACACTGAGATACCACTACATGGTGTGAAGCATGTGGCTTGACCTAAAGATCTTTCCCATTCACAAAGCAGGCCTGTCCTGCATGCGTTTACACCTACTGCTCTGATAAAATGCAGCATCTTGTGCCCTGTCAGCAGCACACTGAAACTAGGCATGGATACAGGAATGATAACTTTATATTGTTTTATTAAAACTAAAAGTAAATGAAAGGCTAAAGGACATATATATGATAGTGCAAAAGGATAAATGCCAACCTCATGTTTAGTACATGTCTTAACACAGGACAGGCAACTTTCACTTTAGCCCAGATGTTACTCAGCTGTTAAGGAAGGAACAGTGTCTCTTATTCCACATCAAAGTGACCTCCCGGAGGAGCAACCTGAGTGTTTTGCTATGCTAGGATTAGGCTTGACTCAACAAACACAACTCGGTACCCTGTGCACCACTCAGAAAGGAGCTGTGACAAAGGACAGAGCCTACATAGCGTATGTACACATACAGATTCACACACATCATGAAGCTTCAATCCTGCCTAGTTAATCAATTTATACTGCAAGTTTCAACTTAACTTCTTAAACTCAGTTGAAAAGGGAATTTCTCAGGAAAAAACAAAAAGCCAACTTGGCAATTGTATCAATTGCATCTGATTCTCTGAGGGAAATATAAAAACTAAATTCCTCTTTCATGTCCAGCACTTCATAAAAAAATCCACTCCATACCTTACTTGATGCCTTATTAAACATAATGCCTTATAACTCAGCTGCCTTAATGAAAATGACTATGTATACATATGTTCTTGTACATCTTAAAACTCAGCATGTTTCCTACATCATAGATACAGTTATGCATCGAATACACCACATGTATAAGATTACACCAAGACACCCTCCATCATTTACCAGCAGTCTTGGCTAACTGGGGAGGTTCCAGTTGACTGAATGTTAGCAAATGTGACACCCAACTACAAGAGGCCGTAAAGAGATCTGGGAAACTAAAGTCCTGTCAGTCTGACCTCAGTGCCAGGGTAGGTTATGGAGCAGATCAACTTTATTGGCATCATATCACACATACAGGACAACCAGGCAATAAGCCCCAGTCAGCCCATGGGTTTACAAAAGGCAGGTCCTGCTTGACTAACCTGATCTCCTTCTATGACAAGGGGAACCACCTAGCAGATGAGGAAAAGGCTGTGGATGTTGTCTTCAACAAGGTCAAGTGCTGGGTCCTGCACTTGGGCCACAACAACCCCCTGCAATGCTACAGATTTGGGGAAGATTGACTGGAAGGCTGCCCAGTAGAAAGAGACCTAGGGGTACTGATTGACAACCAGTTAAATATGAAGACAGCAATGTGCCCAGGTGGCCAAGAAGGCCAACAACATCCTGCCTTGCATCAGAAATAGTGTGACCAGCAGGACTAGGGGAGTGACGGTCCCCCTGTCCTCCACACCCATGAGGTCACACCCTGCATTCAGTTTTGGGCCCCTCACTACAAGAAAGAAATTGAGGTGCTGAAATGGGTCAAGAGAAAAACAAAGCCAGTGATGGGTCTAGACCACTAGTCTTATGAGAAGCAGCTGAGGGAACTGGGGTTGTTCAGTCTGGAGAAAAGGAGGCCCAGGGGAGACCTTATTGATCTTTGCAACTACCTGAAAGGAGGTTGTAGCCAGGTGGGTGGTGGGTGTTAGTCTCTTCTCCCAAACAGCAAGGGATAGGACAAGAGGTAAGGGCCTCATGTTGTACCAAGTGAGGTTTAGACTGGATATCAGGAAAAATTTCTTCACTGAGGGGGTTGGAAAGAAAGAGGTGGAGTGGAGTCACCAACCCTGGAGGCATTTAAAAGACTTGCAGATGTGGTGCTCAGGACATGGTTTAGTGGCGACCTGGCAGCGATGGGTTAATAGTTGGAATTAATGATCTCGAAGGTCTTTTACAACCAAAATGATTCTATGATTCTAATTAGAGATGGAGTGAAAATTCACATAAAATGACTGCATGCNGGCCGTAAAGAGATCTGGGAAACTAAAGTCCTGTCAGTCTGACCTCAGTGCCAGGGTAGGTTATGGAGCAGATCAACTTTATTGGCATCATATCACACATACAGGACAACCAGGCAATAAGCCCCAGTCAGCCCATGGGTTTACAAAAGGCAGGTCCTGCTTGACTAACCTGATCTCCTTCTATGACAAGGGGAACCACCTAGCAGATGAGGAAAAGGCTGTGGATGTTGTCTTCAACAAGGTCAAGTGCTGGGTCCTGCACTTGGGCCACAACAACCCCCTGCAATGCTACAGATTTGGGGAAGATTGACTGGAAGGCTGCCCAGTAGAAAGAGACCTAGGGGTACTGATTGACAACCAGTTAAATATGAAGACAGCAATGTGCCCAGGTGGCCAAGAAGGCCAACAACATCCTGCCTTGCATCAGAAATAGTGTGACCAGCAGGACTAGGGGAGTGACGGTCCCCCTGTCCTCCACACCCATGAGGTCACACCCTGCATTCAGTTTTGGGCCCCTCACTACAAGAAAGAAATTGAGGTGCTGAAATGGGTCAAGAGAAAAACAAAGCCAGTGATGGGTCTAGACCACTAGTCTTATGAGAAGCAGCTGAGGGAACTGGGGTTGTTCAGTCTGGAGAAAAGGAGGCCCAGGGGAGACCTTATTGATCTTTGCAACTACCTGAAAGGAGGTTGTAGCCAGGTGGGTGGTGGGTGTTAGTCTCTTCTCCCAAACAGCAAGGGATAGGACAAGAGGTAAGGGCCTCATGTTGTACCAAGTGAGGTTTAGACTGGATATCAGGAAAAATTTCTTCACTGAGGGGGTTGGAAAGAAAGAGGTGGAGTGGAGTCACCAACCCTGGAGGCATTTAAAAGACTTGCAGATGTGGTGCTCAGGACATGGTTTAGTGGCGACCTGGCAGCGATGGGTTAATAGTTGGAATTAATGATCTCGAAGGTCTTTTACAACCAAAATGATTCTATGATTCTAATTAGAGATGGAGTGAAAATTCACATAAAATGACTGCATGCCATGGAAAAAGTGAGGAAACTGCTACTTCTCAAAGTCTGTGTATGCATTTCTGGCTGGAAACACCTCAGCTTTCTCTTTAGGTGGCAAGGGATGCTTTTCAACATTACCAGCTGTTCAACAGGATATGGAGGAAGTACAAGCACAGATACTCCAAATTTGAATTAATTCAACATTTTAAAAAATGTATTTAATCAGTATTCTGATGCCAATAAATGCATCTTGTAACACTCACTTTTGAAATATCTCATACCCAGACAGGGGAGAAAATTGTTTTAGTGTAATTTATACCAGTAATAAAGAGTAATATTCTTCTTGGTAATGACACTGTGCGATACATTTTCTGTTTCAGGATTAAGCTTCTGAAGTATTTTAATCTGTCTCAACTACTGTTACAGACTTTGGCAAAACTGTGAAATCCTCACAAGAATCAGGACTGTATTATAAATCCAGTAATTACCCACAGTCATCTCCCCATTTTTTCTTGTATTTATGCTGTAGATACTAGGCCGCTTAAAACTTCCACCAGCCAGTGGAAATTTGCCAAATATAAAACCCAGTAGGCCACTTAAAGGTATTTTGCTGTAAATTATGACGGCTACGTTTGTGAGCAGATTTTGGTACCAGAGAGTGGAAGGGGAGAGGCAGAATGCAAAGAGCAGGGAGAGCAGCTTTCAACCTAAGACTTTCTGAATATTTATTCATAGCCTACAGAAAATGCATGAACTTTGCCATGCTTTGGCAATTGAGGGAGATGTCAATTATGTCTCATAGGCTGGCAGAGGCTGCCTGGAGCCTTGTTTAAGCTGGTGTCAAGTTATTGTGGTTTACCTAGGTAGTGTGTGGCAGCTGAGCTGTGGCAACAGACTGTGCACACTCTTTGCCCATGAGATGAATGCACCAGCTTTATCTTCTTGCATCCAGACTATTTGCCAGATGGATTCCTAACAAACAGCAGAACTGAACTGATGAATTATTTTGCATATGCTTGGAAAGCCTGGGAAAAAAATAAACACGAGAGAAGTAACTGGTAGGAATTGAGTGATGTGTTTTTGAACGCAACAGACTCCATCATCATTTCACAAAACCTCTGTATGTTACAATTTTATTTAAAAGAAAAAAAGGCAAAAGTCAAAGTAGTATCCCATGCTAAATGAGATAACAGATGTAATTTTTTAGATAATCAAAAAGAGAGACTATTTTCACTCAGCAGATCTCAGGTCCTGTTCCTACCTGGTCATACTGCTCAATAGCAACGGTGTATGAATATGCTAAATTAAAGCTCATATTGTGCTGCAAATCCCTCAGCTATCTCCCTGCAAGGAACTACCTTTTCCCTCTTTAGTACGAATCCACATTGGCGCTTCTGTACAACAGCTGTGTTAACATTTTTTCTTTTGGTTTGGGCCTTCAATCTTATGGAGTTCTCTTTTTTCTTCTTTAAAAAACCCACAAACAAAAGCCAAATTAAGTTAATGTGCCACCAGAGGGAGCCTCTGGTATCTTTTTAGAGCAGAAAAAGCTATTTAAAGTGACAGAGAAATTAATGAAAATAATTATAGTCGAGAAATTGAGTTCCAAGAAGTAGCAGCTTTGACCTTAAGAACAAATTGTATTTCAGTGTAAGGTTTTGTGAAAAGATGTAATTTATGGCAAACTGGTTCCTTTCAATATGGAAAGCATGCAGAGGAAGGACAAGAATCAGACCGGAATGAGAACTTTGATTAACAGTTGCCTCATCTAAAAAAACAGCAATCTTCAGTCTTTGTGAGTAGCTATAACCAATTCAGTTTACTCAAGAGAGCTAACGTTTTGCAACCAGATATTAATATATAAATACACTAAGGTAGTAGAATAGTACCAAATCTTTCCCCTCTAGATGTAAACTTTTGAATGGATTTTGCAAAGAAAAATATACAGTTTCTTTCCTGTGTATGAAGCCTGTGTGTACACTGGTTTTATATGCATCATGGCTGCCTTGCTGAGAGAATGGATGAAACAAGAGTTCTTCAGAAAAGACACTAGAGCTTTCTCAGACTTCTCAATATTGTGCACAATCGTCTTCATGTTCCCTAGATGCCTGACCTTCAAAATGTCATTAAAAACATGAAATATTAAAAAAACACTACCACAGAGTAGCATCTGTATTTTATATCCTATGGCTCTTCAGAAGAAATCTGCCTTAAAGCATATATTGCTTAGAGGATGAAAAAGGATACAGTATGTTTGTACCTGGTATCTCCAACAGTACGTTTATTGAAATATTCATCACTTGTTCTAGTCCCTGAACTACTTCTGAATTGCTTATGCTGTTTTTGAGAAGATGCTTGCCATATAAAGACTTTATATGTTGTTATTCATAACAATCATTCTTCCAACCAAGAAATTTTGCCACAGAAGCTTTACTTCACAATGACAAGAACGTATGTTTTAGTTTACTTAGGCTGGAACTGGGGCATTTCCCCTTCTCTTCCTACTAATGAAGGAAAATGTTACCAAGCAAATACCAAACCAATTGCTAGGCGATGTATGGCATTCACCGTACTTTCTCAAGCTGCTTCTCTTGTATGCTAGAGGACTTCGGTTCTGGATTTTTCTTTTCCATAACTTAAGTACATATCTTACTGGAACCCATACTGGTAACACTGATCAGTTGAATTCGTCTTTCTTTCGTGTATCTGAAAACAACTCTACATAGGCAACCTGGGTTAGAGTGGGAAGTCATGAGAAAGATCACAGTTGTTTGTAATGGTCTCTGATAAAAGAGGACTGGAAGAATGGCCATATAAGCAAGCCTAACTTCAGCATTTTGTAACCTGGTGGGTTTTGCAGGCCAATGTCCTTTCAGTCTCTTCTGGTATGTCTTTAAGGGAGTAGTACTTTAAGAAGGCTAACCAATGCTTTCCTTCATGAGGTTCCATTCTGCCCAACATCCTCTGGGCAAAAGGGTAGCTCCCACCTCCTTTCCTTAGGTTACAAGGGGCAAGCCACAAACGTCTCTCCTGCAACTTGAAGCTCCAAATGCATGAGTCAGGGTAACATACAGCACAGGAATACTGAGATACTTCTGCTACAGGCATCACAAACAACCCCACCTTCCCCAGCACAGGCCCCCCTCAACTGCACAGCCACTCATCACACCTAGTATAATCACAGTTATATAACCAGCTCCAGCAGAAGGCATTTGATATAAATGTTGATGTCATGGTGATTTTTAAAAACAACATTTCTATTAACATTCTGTCTCCAGCTTTCCCAGCTGGCTGACTGCAGACCATTTCCCAAGATGTTCTAGTTCCTCCCTGCAGAGCTTTCTCATGTATCTTAATAATAATTCATAACATTTCTATTGCACCTTTTACTTTGACTCCCACTGACATATTCAGCTGTGACTTTCAGAGCAGCAGTAATATTGTTGTAGTTGTGATTGCCTTCAGGACACTCCAAGGCAACATTTGTAGGGAAAAGAAATATATTTTGCTATACCAATTAAGGCAATTAAAAAAAATGGACCATCTCACAGTCACACAAGGAATTCTTCATAAAGTCTGCTGTATTGTCTCTACTACAGTTATGAACTAGAAAATATCCATTTAATGGCATGCTGGCCAGAAGATTCAATTGCTTGGGAATATAGACTAACAAGGTTGCAGGAGTTAGAAGTTTGCAAAGATTTTATATTTAGAACTAGGAGCAAAATCTAATCAAACTAGAAACATATTTTCAAAAGCACGTTTCCTCTTCCTTTCATCATTAGTCTCTTCACTGACCTTTTTCACCTTTTGAGATATATATATAGATCAGCGAATAACTATTTTGATTTTATGCAAAAAAATTAAGAGACCAAGAAATACATGTCAGAACAAATTGAAAAATGTAGAAAGAGAAGAAAATGAGATAAAATCACTGTGCAGATCTTTTCCTAGCAATCTGCCCTGCCCCACCTCTGCTGGTTTCAGGAACAAGTACAACAAGCAATCACATGTCAACATAAATTAGCCTATGTCTAGTATCATACATACAAGGCAAAAATAGAGTAAGCAAACATCAGTGAATATAGTCTAAAAAGTATTAAAAGCATTTTGCTTTTGACATGGATGTAGAGTGCTAGAAAGTAAAATAACAGTACGCTTAGTAGAGGCGGATTACAGATTTCTTCTCTGGCCCCAGGAGCAGCTCTCCAGCCCCAAGCAGTTAACTTCTACACCCAATCACAGGTCAGCTTCCAAGATCTCAGCCAAAACTGGCATCTCTGCTGAGATTGTGAAAGGTCATGAGAAGACCATACAGGATGAAGACACCTGAGCAACCCAAAAATCCATTTTACATTTGTGAGGTCATTTAATAACTATTTAGACGGCATCAATCCTTTGTCACCATTGAACTAAGGTCACTGAATCAGGAGCTTAAAACTGTTGTTTCATCTCTTTGTCCAGATTCAAGGTTTCAAGCCCATGGTGGCTTTTATGTAAGCAACTATGAAATGCTGCCAATAGAGCTGTCATTTTATTGCTGTGCAACAAAAATGTTGTCTCTACACATTCAGGATCAGATACAGGAATAAATGTCTCAAAATGCATATATGTCTATGAAATCAGTCATTTTGCATCTTACTTCTTAAGCCTATTCAATTAATTTCTGTGTCATATATGCTTCCCACACATGAGACTTTTGATCCTATGTATGCAATGGAAGAGAAGTACATCTAGGACTGATTGTTAAACAACACCTAACTATAATAGCCAGCATATTCCAATAAAAGCCAGTTCATATGACCTTCTGCATCTTTGTTTTAATCAAGCTGGGAACACTCCTGCTAAGCCATCTGTTCCTATAATGAAAGCAGCAACACAAGGACATTGAAGAATGCGAGCTGTGCCTTAGCACTTTGGTCCTGCTTGCGCCAAGGCAGCATACGATCATGTTGAGTGTTCATAAAGACACCAGTGCAACAAACTGCCTAATTTCAGCTGAATATAGTAGCCAGACTGTGTTAAAAACAACTGTGTCAGTCATAATAGCAATAACAGGGATGATAGCAGTGATACCAGACCACAACAGCACTGCCATACAAAATGTCTCTACAGTTTTTAATTTGTAACTTTCATTCCCTTTACTTATATTGCGCTATAGACCCTTCAGTGTGTGTTCAAAGGGATGCTGAATTGTTTCACCTTGACTGAGTACTACATTCATTTGGACAAAAAGTTCTAACAGATACAAAAGGGGAGGAAGGGTAGATCACATGGTGTCAGCATTAAATATTTCATAGGCCATATCTTCAGGCTGGAATCTTCAGGCTCATGAATGTGAGAAAAAAATGTTCACATATGTGTGCTACATATATAAATCTTGTTGGATACACTTAAAACAATTCAAATAGCAGGTCGCAGATCTTTATCTACTTCTTTATGTTGGGAACACACCTCAGCCTTGCACCTAACTCGCCAAAAGTCCAAAAGCTTTGGACGTGACCTGTGCATTATATTCAGTCATTCCGCAACTCTGTAATGTCTGTATAATGGAATGGGTCTCACATACTTTCCACGTCCTTGACAGGACTGACAGACAAGATTGATAGGGAAACTTCCTCTGTTGTGTGTTGATAAGTGGTATATCACACAATAACAGAACCATTGAGGTTGGAATAGACCTGCTGATCATTTAGTCCAATGCCTCAGCTCAGGCATGGTCAGCTAAAGCAGGCTGCCTAGGACTGTATCCAGTCAGGTTTTGTAGATCTTCACAGATGGGAGATTCCACTACCTCTCAGGGCATCAAGTGCTTGGTCACCCTCATATTGAAAAAGTGTTTTCTGGTGTTCAGAAAGAACGGTCTGTGTTTCAGTATGTGCCCATTACCTCTTGTGCTGCCACTGGGCGCCACTGAAAAGAACCTGGCTCTGCCTTCTTTGCCCTCTCCTATCAGGTTATTTTTATACAACAGTAAGATCTCTCCTGAGCCTTCTCCAGGCTGAACAGTCTCAGGTCTCTCAGCCTCTCCTCACATGAAACATGCCACAGTCTCTCTCTCTTACTGTCATTCTGCAGCCCAGGATGCTGTTGGCCACCTTTGCTGCAAGGGCACATTGCTGGCTCATGGTTAGCTTGCTGTCCACCAGGACCCCAAGCTCCTTCTCTGCAGAGCTGCTTACCATATGATTGCTCCCAAGCTAATAGGATTTGTAAGTATCTGAAAATTAACTCACCTTTAAAACATGTGCCTACTTAAAACCAGACTTGGATGTAGATGATGCACAAGTAGCAGAAAAAAGTACTTCAGACTAGGCCTGGCAGTGGAATTTACTGCAGCTGACTATGAAGTGTTAATGAGTCAAATATAAGACTTAATGTGGAGAGCTCAGCTTGCACTACCCTGACTTAAAACATTCCTCCAGATATTCACATAGGATCAGAACATGTAGCTAGTCTCCTCCTTTGGAAACATCTTCCTGGTACAGTTTGATAAGATTCAACTCCCTCCTGTACAGTAAGAGAAGATAAATTTCTAGTGAACGCTACAAGGTTTTATATCTCCTCTGAAATACAACTGATCCTCTACTTTGTACATCCATCATGTCAAACACACAAATGAAATTTTCACTGAGCTATCTTGATTTCCAGGTCTGGCCAAGGAAGAAGTGAATTTTTGAAAAGAAAATATTTTAAAGGATATGCTACATTCTGAAGATTACTTTCAATCAAAGGCAAATTGTAGGTAGTCTATTGCAGTCTAGAGTGTCTTCATTCTTTACTTGAGATCCACATGGCTTCTGTAATTATAAATTATTTTTCCACTGTTAAGTCGCTCGTGACTTGACGTCACAGCCAAAGCACACAACTTCTTTCTCACCTTCTGCCTCAATTTCCCTGTCACACTATACATGCACACAGACAAGGAAGCCACAGAGTTTATACTAAGGGAAAGAAGAGCATATTCCCAATAACCCAGCATGACTTTTTTTTTTTCAGGACCCAAAATCAAACTGATCTTACAAATCTCAAAGTGAGAAGGTTCCACCCTCTCCTGCAAGTGCCCCTTTATGACCACAGCAGCTGCAATGTCTGAGTGTTCCTAGGATAGAGATGCCAAAGAAAAGACCTGCAACTGCAATGGATGTGGGTGACAAAGGATGTCAGAATTTCACCTCTTCTGCAGAGCTCTCACATATGGAATATTATTATGATCTCAAAACTTACTGTTACCAGAATGAAAGAAAAGACTTCATGTCACAATCTAGGGTTTTCTATAGGAATTTTCTCAACGAGAACAAGGGGAGAAAGTGTCAAGAAAAAGTTTAGCTATGTTGTACTATTGCTTAATTCACCACTGAGGAAAGGCAGAACATATATGGTCAATGATTGGTTTTTTACCTTTTTTTGCACAGAAAGCTCCAGCATTGGACATGTTTACAGATTAGACAGATGCACAAGACTAAACTAAGGTTAAAAATGTGAAAGCCATGGTTCACATTACTTCTGTAGTTCTCTCTCAAAGCAAAATTCTACTGAAAATCAGATTAATTATTTTGTTGGAAAACGAATGCAGGATTGATTACAAATGACCTCAATGCATCTCAAAGGACTCTACCTAGTACAAGAACAGACTGGAAGCTACAAGCAATCAGATCCTCCTTCCAAGAGATTTAGAAAACAGTGAATTAGAGAGGGTTAGTCTTCAAGAAGTACTCAAAACAAAGAATAGCTTGAGTCTTAAGTTTTGTGGATGTTTCTAAAGAAAAACATGCTTTATTTCAGATATTTCACAACTGAAATTAACATCTTGCCAACTTCAGACACATTATAGAAGGCAGAACTTTCCAGTATCAGAAACAGAAAAGAAAGAAATCAAACGTATGAATGATCATTCATAAACCAAAAATGTCATATTAAATACATACAGGGCATTAAGGAAACAGAGGCAGGAGACCAGCTCCACTAATTTATTCAGCTTACACAGGCATGTGCCTAGAGGAGGAAACTATCATCTTCTACATGTTATATCTATTCTGGACCATTAAAAGTTTGAAATAGTCAGATTTTTTGCCTAAGACTTCCCAGCTGGCAGTGCACATACAGAAGACAGACTCACATAGGCTTTGAATAAGGGAGAGGTGTTCAGCCTCAGTCTTAGGAACTGTCACCAGCTCTGGTGAAGTGGATAGAAGATCCATGCTTAAATAAATATAACTTGTTTGGCTTAAGAAATCATTGCCTCCAGCAAATGCCTGAGTATATATTTACATGAAAAATTGAAAAATGAGTAGGTAGAATAGAATATTCCACTCCATTTGAGAAATTGCATGAAAACACCACAAATGCAAGCTTGGAGCAATTTTAAGATTATTTCACTGCCTACTAAAAACCTGCAATTTTGCTGTTAAACTTGATGTTTGGAGCAAGATTCATTAATGGTCAAACAAGAGGTGAATCGACTCATATGGTACATTTGTTTTTGGTAGCAAGGGATACATGACCTAAGCCAGAGGCTGTGCTAGAGGTTCTCAGGTCAGAGTCAGCACCCAGAGTATAAAGCCAAGAGTCAGGAGGCTAAAAAGCAGGAGGGCAACATTAAGAGTCACTACTACTAAAAGAGCAAGACAGTACAGGCACCGCTCTTGTTTAGCAGGCACGCACGTCTGTGAGCAGTTCTGCAGACAGAGTAAGCAGAACCGACCAGTGCAGCTGAAGAAGAGCCCTCTCATGAGCTTAGCTCAGGGGATCAGACTATAGCTCAGATTTGTAGATACAGTTCTTAAAATTTCCTCATTTGTAAACCTTTTTGTCTTAGTTCATTCAACTCATATCATGTACAGCATTATCTACTGACAAATAACCTTTATAATGTATAGGCATAGAGGAATGTTTACTAACAAACTGTCAGATTAAATATTTTCCCAGTTGTATCTGACTCATTATGCAACTTGAACTTTATATTTAAATACAGTGCATGCACATGGTATATCTCTTGGTATTTGCCTTGTTTTTTAAATACATTGTTAAGTCAAAAATGTTCTGCTGTACAAACTGAAAATGTTGAACACAGTCAATCTTAAAATACTTAAGATAACTTTTCTGTTGCATAAATAGATACTTAGTCTGTTTAAAGGCAGATTATTTATAGAACAGTTCATAATACACCCTGTAGTAACAGTACCATTTTTGTGCAAATTTGTGCTAAATGTCTTTTTAAAACATACTTCTTTTGTCTAATATTTTTATAAAAAAGTAAAACACTTCAGAAAACAAAGTGCTATTTAGCTGTGTAGCTTTTCATCTACACAATTCTGAACAACATCAATTTTATAAATATAATGGGCCAACTTCAGCTGTGTTATAAACCCAGAGCTGTCAGAATATTCTGTAATTAAGATTTCCTGCCTTTGCAGAACACCGGGCAGATGGTTCATGTTTTAAAGAGGTTTTAGTACAGTGGCCAGAAGTCATTCCTCACTAATGGTGCCACATGATTAATGTGTCTTAAGTCGGGATCCAGGTTTGAAAGTTGGTACCATATCACAACTTTTCATGGACTATAGTAGAAATTTGGGGTAGACTACCCTGGAAAAATGAAGTTCTTTGATGAAACTGGTGGTCTCCAGTGCTTCTTTTATGTAATAACATTTGATCTTAGCATGCCATCTCATGTGGCAAAGATTTTAAATTAAATGAAAAAATAAATGTTTAGAGGACAAACTCTGGAACCTTAAAGAAATGCAAGACATCAATTGTCCAAATAAACTGTAGTCACAATACAGCCTTCAGAGGAGCCAAGGGTCTTTTGTCTTCAGTTTTACAAGGTAGAGAAGAAAAATTTTGCATTAGCCTACAACTGAAGTCTAGTGAAAAGAAATATCAATTTCTAAATTGGCATTAGGATTAAAATTTAAAAAAAAAAAAAAAGTGAGCTAAATTTGGTATTTTAAATGCTTTCAATGTCTATACACTATCTCTAGAAGCATGATCTTCCAAGGAAAAATTTGAAAAGTTAATTCCTCCACTTAAACATGACATTCTACCTCTGATGCAATCCAAAGCGTAACTCCTGTAGTCTTCACTGAAAGTAACATTCAGAAAATACACACAAGAGGCCACAGCAGCAGCCTTGTGTGACAGCTGGCTGCTAAATGTAAAACTTTCAGGGACAGAAGAACTATTCACTCTTTTTGCCAGTTCAGCACTGGCTTTTCCCTCAAAACTGACAGCAATTATTAGGAATTAGTGTCAAGTGACCTAGGGCTATAACACAGATAGATATCCCATAAGAGCACGTTAAAGAGAAGGCATTCAGGTGAAAGCAACTTCAGATTTGGAGCTAACAAGTGATGACCTATTGAAGGAAGAAGGATCGATGATCAAGTACAAACCCCTGTTTGTACAAACTCAGGCCTCTTGAATATACAACCATTCAATATTCTTTTTCAATTATTTCTACAAATCAACTTTTCAAACCCCTGCTCCTATTTCTGGCTTCATAACATTGCATTCTGTACTACACATGTATAAAGAACAGGATTAACATATACAAGTATAATTTTTCATCAAGCAATGTATAAAGGAGTGGGTGTTCACATATGTGTAAGGCATATGTGTGAGCATTCATCCATATTAACATTTCTGATTTGTCAGTGGATAGGTCTGTGTGCAAGTAATCAAAAGACAGGTTGAGACACAACAAGGAAATCTGTCCCATCTGCAAAATTGAATCAATAATGTGCTGTCAGGAGCTTTAGCTCACAAAAAGATTGAGTCTTACAACACATTATTGTCTTAAAGGCCATGCTGTTAAAGAAAATCATATAAATTAAACCCCTTTTCACCAGAGTAGTACATCCATTATTTAAATGCCTAATAGAGAAACAAACAAAAACCGCACCTATCCAAAAATGTTAGCATCCAGGTCTGTAACTCAATGATCACCGCTAAAACTAAGGTGGCTGGGAGCCTTCCTTCAGCCTGCCTCATACATATCAGAGATACTACCTGTTTTTTTTTTTCTGCCAGCTTGGGGGTTTTTTTTGTGTCCAAGCAGTGTATTGCAGTTGACACAATTTCTTTTCTCTGAAGAGTAGAGAGAACAGAAGTCTTCTGAGTTTTGCTTCTCTGCCTGCTCAGGAGATCTGAGAAAGCAGGGAGAACAGATGGGCAAAGTCGCATGTGCAGAAGTATTTCTGAACCCAGCAAGTCATTCAACAGAAGACCTAGAAGGGACACTTCAGCTGTCACATTCCCTAAAGTATCAGATAACATTTTCAGTGCTGTTTTTTTGTTGTGGGTTTTTTTGGTGGCTTTGGTTGGTTGGTTTTGGTGGGGGTTGTTTGTATTTTGTTTGTTTGTTTTTAATCACAGACATTTTAATATATTAAGCCTAAAATGAAAATATCTGTGAAATCCTTGGCATTGACAGTGTTCTGTTAGTCACAGAAACCAAAATGCTCTGTCCACTAGATCACAATTTATGACCTTCACTTGGATCATAGTGTGACTCCAAAAGCTGCCCAATTCTCCTAACATAAACCATGACAATTACCATGGGTATGGTACAAGAGAGCTCTGTTCTTACCATGGCACTTTATTACCTGAGTCTGGGTAGCTCCTCAGAAGAAAAAGGATTTACATGCTAGCAGCATTTAACACCCACAGACCCTGACAGATTTAGCAAGAGGTACAGTGATTCAGTACACAGAGGATGAATTAAAAATAGTGATGTGGCTTAATTGCCTCCACCATGTCTCTAAACACTGACAACCCTAAAGCAGCCACATATAATACTTGAAAACTACCTGTGCAATTGCATGTCCACAAGCAAAGGTCTTGAAGTGTCCCCTGGACACGAACACAATAAGGCCATGAAAAAGAAAACCCATCAAAAAAGCCTGATTGTGCAAGTAGTTACTGAACAAATACAGTATTTCCTTTTCCATACATTACAACTTTTAAAAGGAATGAGTCAAGAAAGCATGGAGAGAGAGGCATAGCATAAGCTCAGTGGCATCAGTGTGCCCTGGGATATCATAGAATGGATACAAAAGAACTCAAATATATAGATGGGTTGGTTCTACTTCCACTACCTGCAATCAGTATGTTTGTTCTGGGATAAAACAAATATCCATAATCAATACTGAAGGAATACTGAACTGTGCCTCATATACTTGAACAAGAAATAATTCATCCCTGTGCAAAGCTTACCCTTGTAATTCTGCCAAGGTCAGTGTCACGTTAGGTTATCAGCTGCTGGAAGTGCTGGCTAAGTTAAAACTGCCTAGAGCAAGCTTTAAACTTACATACTCGACTTCTTTGACAAAATGTCTGTATCTTACTGGATCTGAGTTTGCAATCCCCTGATAATGCAAGGCACATTCTTCCCCTGTATTCCTTATTTCCTGCCTTTCCTTCCCTTTTTGGCTCAGATATCTTTTCCATACGTAGCAGAGCAAGGCTTGATTACAGAGAACATGTTAGTATCATTCAGCTGACATTCACCATCATATGTCTTTCTTAAGAAATAATTCAAATTAGATTTACATACTGGTAAATTTTTTTCCAGTACGAGGTTTCTGTATGTGCAGTTTCTCACTGTGATTTTAAAATACATCTTTCCTTCAATGTAATATACAAGCAGTAATCTCTTTATCAAATATGCTGCATCACCATTATGAGCTACAGTCTGAGACGTAACCCCATGTAACCTGAATGCAGGTTTTTCTTGGGTCATACTCTTACCAAGTATCTCAAAGGCAGTAGCACCTCTCTGGTCTGTCCTGTACCTTCACAGTAGCTCAGGGCCTTTGTTTCACTGAAGGTTTATGGACATGTAAGTTTACTCCAGTGCCTAAGACAGTTCTAAATCAGTTCTTAACCTCTGAAGTCACTTAACTGCCTTTTTCAATATGTAAGCAAGTTTTTTTCATCAAAATCTGACAGTACCTTTACTTAGAAATGCAATGTTAGAAACTGGAACTGCATGGGTGCCACAGGGGATTTTAATGACCAGTTAATTTCCCAGGTAACCTTGGCAGGAACACAGAAGCCATACAACCTGATAGGCTGGCAGCTCTCTACAAGACTAGGAGCAAAAGCTTTCAGAAATCAGTGTAATTTTCCAAGCTGAATCTGGATAAGTTATCCCAGAGGAAAATGTGATTCTTCTCTTACTGTAACAGTACTATTGCCACCTCTGAAAAATGTTAATTTAAACATAAAATAATTAGCATTCTGAAGGGAAATGGGAGAAAATATTTATGCTTGACCAGCACAAACCAAAGATTCCTGCACTGATGCTTCAATTAAATCAGTCACCTTTTCTACTTTGTCTGTTTCTAGCAATAGTTCAAGTTGCAAATTATCTATCCTTAGACATATTAAAAAGGATAACATACTGTACAAGAAGAGCAGAGAACTATTCTCTCAAGGAGGAGGCCTATTATAAAAAGAAACGAAACAGATGCATAACATCTTGTAGAAGTATGATTAAAAACTGAAATGTGAAGGTTAAACCTCTCAGCAATATCAGATTATTCAACAAAAGACATATGGTATGGAAAGAAGAATCTTTGCTCCACTGTCTCCCCTTCAGAGCTAAAAATAATAGGGAGTCATGCCAACAGAAGTCTTGCCATCTAGCTTTACAAATTCAGGTCATTAGGCTTAGATGTACAGAATCACTCCCTTCCTACCACGATCATAAAATAACAGTAAGGACATGAGCACTGGAGAATTGGGCACTGACCAGCCCCTGGTTTCTAAACTAAATTGTATAGTTCAGGAATAAACAAAATTAATACAGTCAAGTTCAAAAAGAGAGTCAAGACTGAAATTACCACTACAACTAGGAAGAAAAGGGAAGCTCTACATAAACCTCTGAATAATACATTCCTCAATCCTTTTTTTCCCCATCTAGTATATCTCTGTCTTTATTCCCCCTCCCCGTTTTTGTTTTTTGTTTTAGTTTGGTTTGGTTTTCTGGCATTTATAACCATTTGCCTTGGCAAATGGTTATAAAGTGTTTGTGAATATTTTTTTTAAAAGCTAGGTGATCTAAATAGACCAGATGCTCTGTAGAAGGCTGCAGAGGAGCAAAATTACAAAAGAAACATATTAAACATTGTAGCTTCCCAAAGAATCTCCAAGAAAAGGCACCAGTCCACCTGTTCATTTTATTTTCAGGTAAGCACTTTTGAAAATAGGTCAGAGAAGGAGGTAAGAATGGACTGACAAGGCTGGATGGGAGCAAGAATGCATAGTCTTCAGATGCTGAAAGGAGACGTTGTATATCCAACCAGAAACACCAGCATCATTTCATGTTCTAGAAATACAGTATTTTCTTCATCCCTGCATGTAAACTGAGGTGAGAACTGTTTCATAAGGCCAAATCTCTTAATCTCATACAACCTCCATTCACTCCTTCCTCCTTAATTCCCAAGGTCAAGTGTAGGAGATTAGAATAGAGGATCCAAATGTGCTCTTGTAGGAAATTTGGCAGCACTGTTGGTGATCAGAGCCCACATGGCCCAGATGACAAGAAGGGAAATTCACAGAAGAAACAAAGCTGAAGAATAGGAAAATCTCTACGTCATACTATTTCCAAAGACGTTCAGATCAGAGGAAAAAACAGCAAATGGTATTTCCAAGCCAACAAATAGCAGTATCGTGTTAACATTCACAGCAAGCTGCCAGTCTCATTGGCTCCTGAAACACTGCTGCAGCTCCCTGTACTGCTTTGTTTTTGTACTTCAGGGGAGATTTTTATGATAACTGAATCATTTAACTGCAAAGACAGAAAAAAATGGTGTATGGAAAATATTTTTCTCTAACAATATGTGCATAGATACACTAGCAAAGGACATTTTCCTCTCCATCAAAACAACCAAAGAATTGAACCGAGATTAAGTATGGCAAAAAGTGACCATGACAACAGCAAATGCTAAAATGACTACACAGTTGCAACTGGGAGCTGTTACATTGTTTCCTTGGGAAAAAAAAAAAAAAAATCTGGGTTCAGATCAGATTTATAATTATTTCCTCTAAAAGTTTACTTTTTAAAATCACAGCTTTAAAAGATCAGAATGGCAAATATGACATAATGACATAATCCTGAGCTACTTTAAAAGAGTGGCCCCTGATATTTTTTTTTTCTATTCTAACAATGCTAGCATTCTAAAAAAATGTTTTAAAACCAGTATTTCACAGTCTGCTTTACCAAGTTATACCTCCATAAACTTAGCCTGGCTGACATACTAACTTCCTGAACAGCACAGATCTACTTGCTCTAAGTACAAGGTTTCCCAGGCAGCCTGTTGGAAGAAACAAAAAAATTCTTACCACATGCAGAACCCAGAATTAAAAAAATGTACCTATCAGTAGCATCCAGGCAACACACCTTCTATCACATCAAGGCTAATGCAAAAAGGCATCTTTCATCCTGTTTTTGACAAAATTCCTCTCCCCACAGTGAATGCAATTTTTCTGATGGATTTCCCTTTGAAATGAGGAATGAAGTTCTCCGTAATGTTATGGTATATGAAATAAAAATGAAACAGAATCTAAATATACCCAACACTATTCTGTTCTCCATCCCTGACATGAATCCAGTATCATTCTTGCACCCAAAGAGAAGCATTAGAGGCAATGCCCATTCATTTTGCAGTGTTAAAAGCAACCTTGTAAATGTTAAGAGCAAGAATAAGAACAAGGAAATGTCTGTCAACCAGAGCTGTGTATTTTTTAAATTTTGTGCTGTTTTTTTGTTTCTTATTCTTATCCAGCATCTAGGCACACATCTATCTGTCTATCTATCTCCACATAAGATTAATAAGGGAATGCTTAAGTGCGTTAGCATACAAAGACCCCTCCTTCATCCCTTCTTTATAATCAGATGCCCTGCTAGTCCATGTGCCCATTTTCTCCACTGCACCTGTTCCAGCTGATGGGCAGTGCTGTTTCCCATCATGACCCAGTTTCAAAGAGGTCATAGGTATAATGGAGTTGGCCTTCATCTATGTATGTTTTGCAATAATCTGTGTATTTTGTTTGGTGAATATTTTCATTAGGATATTCCCTTTGGACTGTAATATACTAGCATCTGAAAAACAGCCTAGTCATGACAAAATCATTCCTAGACTGTACCTTTCTTGTGCTGGTCTCTAAGACAGATGCACTGGATAAGAGCACCAGTGACAGATGATGCACAGTCTATCAGCAGTGAATGGCTCTGCTAGATTTGAAAGATGGATTCTTCCACCTGGGCAACCATTTCTCAGTGTCATTCTTCAAAACTCCACGACCAGGCTGCCCAGGGGGGTCGTGGAGTCTCCTTCACTGGATACATTCAAAACCCGCCTGGACATGTTCCTATGTGATGTACTCTAGGTGGCCCTGCTCTGGCAGGGGGGGTTGGACTAGATGATCTTTCGAGGTCCCTTGCAACCCCTAGGATTCTGTGATTCGGTGATTCTGTGAAAAGGGGCTCAAGCCTAAAACAACAACCCTGCCCTTTGGAACATGAATCACATAGCTGAGTGAGAAGAGAGTTTTAAAATGTGGGTACTACACTGGAAGAGGTATCTGAATGCCATCAAAAGACCAGCCTACAGCAGTATAATTCGCAAAGCGGCATATAAGACATAAAAGAGGAGTGTAACCACAATAAGGTGTGTTAATTCAAGATTTTGTTGCTTCCAATAAAAGTCTACACTACCGATGCTTCTAGACAGAAGTACAGCTTCTTTGTTTTGTTTCTTGCCCGCTGCTGTGACTGAAGGGCTTTCTGAGGAGCTCAGAGGGAGGTGGGACACCAGACAACAACAGTTTGGGCTGTGCTGTCACAACCATGTCATACACTCCAGTTCACCCATGTAACTCCAGGTGGTATTAACCTGGAGTTACATTTCATGAAAAGAGAGTCCTCTATACTTCTTCCCTGGCCTCACAGAAGAACATGAATTCCCAGAAAAAGGAGGAAAAAAAAAAAAAAAAAGAGTACAGATAAGAAAGTATGTGCTTGTACAGACCAGCAATGGGAAGTACTGCCCGCATGATTATCTCTGAAGCTAAGGAGGAATAGAGCAGGATTTAGTGCTGCAGTCACAGCAGTCTGGTACTCCCCCAGAATGGCTGTGCCTGTACGTTTTTGAGGGCCATGGTCCCCCTTCAGAGTAGAGGAAGTTGTTCTGTATTTTACAAGACCAAGACAAATGTCTGTGTATTCTCATTTTTACTATTGCTCATGATAACACCATCTTATTTAATTCCTTCAAGATTACAGCATAGCTGGTAATTGCAATCAAGCTATTTTATAAGTCCAATTTACAGGAGACCAAATTATTTATTATTTATTTTCAATTCTAAGTGGATCATTTGTGTTTTCTCTGAGTAATATGATGAGTACAAAATATCCCTAAAAATGTCAACTAAGTGGAGAGATAGAGAAAAATGACTGTTTCATCAGTACCCGTGGCTTTCAGAACACAAATCATCATTACACAAACACAGGAATAGCATGGTAGGCTTACAAAGGGTATTAGAAATAGGTAAAAGACATACTCTGTGCCATGAAGTTCTTAACAGCTAAAAGATTTACACAAGCAAGTAGTCCTGTTGACTTCAGTCCCCACACCACTGCAGCCCTCTTGCTAATGCAACTCTTAGTGTTGCTCTAAATATCTCAAACTTCCATTTTAGCCTAAAAAAGCAGCTCCTTCACACACACTCTATAATATCCCCCACCTCTCCCTGTGCCACTTCAGATTCCCAAATAACACAATTTTTCAGGATGCCCACAATTAGCACCCATTTTACTGGAAGCAGGAACTCAGGCACTGGAGGTGACAGCTGTAAGTAGCTGCTTCTAAAAATTCCAGTTAAAATGGTTTCTTTGCAAACATACACGCAAGTCTTAACCTACTGACTGGCTTTTGTGTGGATCTAATCTATTACCATGGGGCTATTCAGTATATACAGCTTCACTCAGTCTACAGAAATAAAATACAAATTCACTTGGGTACAATTTAGTGTGGCAATAACCATACTGTTTACATCATGATCAAGTACAAAGAGTTGGTCTAATATCCCCAAGGAGAACAGACTGTGTAAATAAGCATCTTTTATAGGAGGGCTCTGAGATTTACTCTAATTCTTTCCAATTGTGACTTTGGAAAATCCTTGCAAGTCCTTCCCAAATAGCAAGGCAAAGCTAAGCTTTCTGATAGCTGCTGGTAAGATACTTGATCTTGTGTTACATACAAACTTAGCTGTGGCCTTAACTAAACTTGAAAAATGTTAAGTTCCACCATGAAGAATCAAAATGTCTCCTCCTATGTTAGTAGCAACACAGGAACAGAGAGCAGTTAAAGCTAAACCTTAGCTCCCAGACTGTTAACTAATAACTAACTTTTCAGAGACACTGTGCTAGGTTGGAGCAGTCAGGATTCTTCCCACACTGACCCAGGGAAGTGGTAGCAGCATTCAGGATGGTGGAATTGCACAAAGGAGCAAGTAATATTTGGGAATCCCACACTAGAGACGAAAAACCTCAGAAAGTCCTATGTTACAGGACTTGTTATGGAAACAAATTTTTCATTCCATAGTTTTTTTAGTGGTCCATTCAGTGGTGCTAATGACAGAAGCAAGAACAGGATGCCATGTTTACAGGCTTCCACTTCTGAGGATCTTCTCCTCCCTCCCAGCACACATGGGAGCTTTTCTCTTGAATCTGTATGGTGCTCTGTTGTGGTTAAGGCCCGGCGCTCGGAAGATCTCGCGTTGTACGGAAAGACAGGGACAGCTAGATAGCCAGTAGCATTTGATTTATGACGCTAGCAGACGGATGTGATGTTGTAAACCTAGGCTGTATAATGCGGTGTTACCCAGAAATAAACGCCATTTTTTGTCCACCACATTGGTGTCTGCGTGCTAATGCCAGGTTCGGCCATTAAGCGAGCTGCGTAGCGTTCACGGAACCAGGTCCCTGTAGCCTATGCACCCCAAAACTGGGGCACAGAGGCTACAGTGCTCTCCAGTCTCCTAACAGATAAACAATTATGTGTGCTGCTGCCTTTCAGTGGTACCAAAAGAGAAGATCTGAAGGCTTTGAATTTTTAAAGAAAACCTCTCTTTTTTTAGCGTATTCTCTAGTTCTCAGGAATGGGAATCCAGTGATATAATGATTCCCAGGATTCATGTGTGTGCTGTATCCTGCTTTTTCTTTAGCAGTGTACAAGTGACTTTATTTCTAGGATACTATCTCACAATACCTTTGATAACCCAACTTCTACATAATCTAACCTTTAGTAGCCTAGCCTATTTTCTTCCTCAGCCTATTGTAAGCTTTGTCTCCTCTTTTCAGTTTCCAAGCAAACTTATATTTTGTCATAATTTGTAAATTTTTACTAAGTGCAAAATTTGGCTTTACACAGAAACTCTGCTGTAGCTATAGTCCTGGTATGCTTCCCATCTCTGCACAGCTTCACCATCTGCAGCAAGCAAAAGAAATTACAAGGGATCAGGCTCTATACTTATTCGATCCTTCTACATCCTTTACATTACACCTTATGCTTTCATGAACAACCAGTTGTAAGCTGAACTCATGAACTGCAATGGGTGGTATAAGGCAATGGCACTCATGACACAGTCTGCATGGAGCTACCAAGTCATGCAGTGCTCTTCTCCTCTCTAACTGCTCAAGTATGTTAGAATTATTTAAAACCACATGCAATACTTTCCTAATGTTGCCTTTTCATGTAAACTAAGATAACATCCACATGAGCAAGGCAGAAATATCATTCCTATTAATAGACGCTTTGTAATATGAGAAGCTGCACGATACCATTTTTCATTGCTCAGCTCTAACTTACAACATTTTCTTATTTTTTATTATTCAGAAGAGGATGTCTTCAGTGTCTGGAAAATGCCATGTTCTATCTCAGACATAAAGGATTCAGGCCAATAAACCACACTGGAAAAACTCCCCCTGTGATTTAAGTAGCAATTTATGTGAATAGGAAATCTGCTGA
Organism: Chloroceryle aenea; assembly: GCA_013399075.1. NCBI lineage: Eukaryota > Metazoa > Chordata > Aves > Coraciiformes > Cerylidae > Chloroceryle > Chloroceryle aenea. The sequence continues at coordinate 601,192 of VWZY01009985.1, forward strand.
TCATTTCAGTTAGAAAAGAGTCACAGCCAAAAACTCCCGTGACAAAGGCCATATCATATAAATGTGGATTAGGAATTTCCCTAAATTCTATTTACAGAAGGAACTGCTGGATAAAGATCCAGATGATCTCTTTCCCAGTCTATGGCAAGATCTGTTTCTTACATGAAGCATCTCTAAATCATTTAATCTTTCTACAGTAATTTCCCTATCCATGAAGGGACATATAAAATTTATTTTCCTTTACGAAGTGATTTGAGCTCTATGGATGAGAAGGAATGTATTTAAAAAGTCACATTTTTATCATCATTGTTACTATTAACCCAACACAGGCAAGAATCTTTGTCAAAGTACATTTGGGTTGTGATTTTTTTATGTGATATGCTTAGCTAAAGTAAGTAGTGGCACTAGCAAAAAAGTCCCATCTATTAAAGTTGGTCATACTGACAGAAACAAGGCTTGTTTAATACAGAAATGTTCCTGATAATTTCTGGAAATTCCTTACGGAGCAAAAGCTTTGTAAAATACCTTAATAAGGAGCAGAAGAGCAACCCAGGATGGACACTACCCAGCTTAAAAGTTGATACAATTCAGGGGTCACCCATAGTGAAAGTGAAAACATATCCAACACATTTTCCCTGCAGGAGCTCAGTGAGCACAGATGGCACCAACAACCACTTCCACTGTTTCCAGCACGTGGAGAAAGAAACACCCTGATTTGGATAAACACCACCAGCAGTCCAGATGTTCAGGAAAAGCAATAGGGAGCCCCCCATGCGAAAAACAGGCAGTCAAACTCAGTGTGGACAAACGCAATGGGCTAAGACAGTCAGAAGGTAAGCATGGACCTTAGAAGTGGCTGCTATAAACCACTCCACTGTGAAATCTAGTAGATGTACAGCCTGTAATTGGTTTCATAAGGCTATGCTTGTATCACACCAGAGAAAGTACTGATAAGACGTAAAACCAAGTGAGGAGATGTTGGTTTCACAGTTAAATCGCTGAATTTGGTAAGACACATGTACCTTCAGTCCCCTTAATATGTTAGCAAAGCAGATTTTTACACATACTGAATCAAATTGTACACACTACCTCACTTTATCCCTCCAGTTCATCTTCTGACAAAGTTATGTTCACCACTAAGTGCAGCACAGTTTTTTGTTCACATTTCTACCAGCAACTTTGTTGTCCTGTTAATGCCTAAACCCTCACTGAAACGCACAGCACAAGCGCACGTTTTTCTACTTTTAATAATGTGTATTTTGTTGTAAAATAATGAATCTCAGTCAGAGATAGACAATATTTGAAAACAAAAAGGAGCACATGACTGTAGAAAAAATCTGTAAGAAATTGCAAAAGTCAAAAAAGATGACATCATCCCAATTCTGGTAAGAACATTTAATTACTAATCCATACAGCAACAACAACAAAAAACATGAATGTTAAAGAACCTTCTAATTTGTTAAACTTTAGCTTACACTTTATTAAAATCCCTAATTCTCACTCCTGTAACATTTTCTTTGAAAGGTTCTCAAACTACTACATAACATGCCCATAAAATACATCACTAATCTGCTTTACAGATGAGAAAAATCAAGCAAAGCATAATTAATTCATTCTTCTAAAGTTGTAATGATCCCTAATACAGAGATCAAAGATACTGTACTGTAATTCTGGGAATAGGGGAGCAAAACAGAGAAGAAAAGTTAACCTCAGTCTTCGAATTCCACAGTAAACCTTCTGACAAGGTGCTAAAAAATTGATTTAAGATTAATCTATCAAATACGGGCACCTCTCACAAGACTGTGGGTAGAAGGATGTGCAGCTAAGACAAACGATGAGCTGCCATCCTATGATGCCACTGGCCTTGCCACTTGCTGACAGGATGGCTACAAGATGATACTTAACTACCAGCTTGAGGCTGCAGAGAAGCAAATGGAGGTTGTACAAGGCAGATCTGGGATTGAAAATAAGATCATGTCATGGTAGGAAAAAATCTGCTCCTTCCAAAATACTGAGCTGCTCAAACAAGATGGAGGTTAAAAACTATCCTGAAAAGTAACTGATGATTTAATCAAATATACAGAGAACTTGAGGTTGAAATGTTTATTTAGCTTGACAAGTGAAACAGATGCACTGAGAGGGAGTGCGTAAAATATATTAACTACAGACTTACCGAGAGGGTATCAGAAGACATTCTGATTTTTCAGAAAACCATCTTTATACTCTCAAGGTGTATGCCAGGCATTTAAGGGGAATCTTTGGCTGACTTCTCTTGCCAAAAACAACTGCAGGCTGACGAAAAGTAAGCCCTATTGTTGATCTGCATCATTAGCACACCCAAAAACTTTTATTACCCCAAGGAAATAAATTCACCATCCTTGGAAACCCGAGGGGTATGGTTTTGGTAGCAACTATTGGTTATAGTTGGTTAGATACATTAACCAAGGCATGAGCAAGACTTCAATCAAATTAAATAAAATCACAGTGCAGTAAAAATTCAGCTTTGGTCTAAAAAAATACCACCACTATTCTGCATGGTATCACTAACATTCAATACAAGGTATGAAGGCTTCACAACATGCCAGATTTCTTTACTGTCATTCATGATGTATAGTACTTCCCATCTTAAAAGCACACGCCAATGCGAAGGGATGTTGCCTGCAAATGGATTAGAATGCCAAAAAAAGCAACAAGATAGGATGGGAACAACTGGCCAGGTAGCAGCCCTGCAGGAACAAGCATGGGGGTTTAAAAGGAATCAGAAGCTGAATACAAACCCTATGTCATATAATGACAGCAAAGGTACCCAGGATGCCAGAACAGAAGCAGGGCCTCTGAGGCATGGGCAGCTATCCCTCAGCTCTGTTCAGCACTGGCGATGAACATGGTCTGAATGACCAGCAATCTAGACTTAAGAAAAGTTTGGAGACACTGGAGTCATGCAGTCTTTGAAGAAACTGAAGCTAGCATTTCTGCAGCAGAAGATCAAAGACAGAACAAAACTCAAAAGACAGAAAGCTGAGGAGCAGCAGCTCTGCTGAACATCTGATGTGAACAAGATGGGAAAATAGCAGGCTTAAATACCTGCAAGGATGCTTCAGGTTGGACCTAGGAAAATCTTTCTAGTGGAAAAGGTGATGAAGCACTGGCAGAGGGTGAGAGAGGTGGAGAGGTGGAGACTTCTTATGATCAAACCAACACCTTGCAAGAACAAGTACATCTGACCCTACTTGAGGACAGGAGGCAAGACAATGTGACAGCCAGTAGCCCTGCCCAAACCTATGGAGATGCATGTTGCAGCCCTGAGCCTCTCCATAGGGCCATGCAGAAGACACTGCAGAAGAACATAGCTCATCCACCTGACCTAGGACAATAAAGCAGGCGTGGGCCCCGGAGATGTCCGGATACAATGACAAAATTCTAAGGCCACACAACAAACCTCAAAACTAGAAGCTTACTGAACTTTGTTTCTCCTTATCCTTTTATATTTTCCTCCCTCCCCACAATCTGAAATATATGTAAAAATATATTCTTACAGCTACTGCCTCCATACTACAGGTGTAACAGTGACCTCTACAATGTCCTAAAACAACTTATCATCAGCTCCATCCGCTTGTGCATTTTATTTTTACTTTTGCTAGCATTCCCACCCTGGTCCTTTCTTGTTTTCTTTCTTTTTTTTTTTATTTTTTTCCTACACTATGGAATTATACCAAAAAGCAAGATAAACAAAGATGCTAGATGAAAGCCACAAGCTGAAGTATGAGAGATTTGGTATCAGCAATGTTAAATACATCAGGGAGGAATAAGGTATATTGATAGCTGAAAGATTTGTTCATTTGAGTTCACTTCTACAGTAAATTTTCTGCTAGATCCACTTTTGAGAAAGTCAGAATGTAATAAACAGAGTTATTCTCTGTAGGGTTATTGACACAAAAAAAAAGAAGAGTTATAAGTAGTATTGATTTGGGGTGAAATGGTAGAACGTGACAATCAATAGAGCTTAGTCAGATATAAAATAGAGGGAGTCACACAAGTCACAACAGGATTATTACAGGAGCCAAATCGTGGTATCAGCTAAGGAAAGGAGGAAGCTATGAATGGGATCCAAAATGTAAGCTGTGGATTGCTTTATAGAAAAACTAACATCCGACCATTCATTTTCATTTTTTAATATGTGAGATATTTTTTATATCAGGATATTGTCACTGCTGTTTTTCTAAAGCTTTTGAAACAAATTCTTTCCACCTTCATAGTATTTTCATTAAATGCCATCAAAGCTCTTTTCAAATGTCTGAGAGAACTATGATTATCCTTATTTAACAGATAATGAGAAGATAGAAAGAGATTGGAACTACATTTTCCAAAGCAGTCAGTAACGCTGGGTGCATTCTGTCTCAATACACAAATCCATAAAATGAGAGTCCTACAGCATCAAAATTTTCAGAGGTCCCAGGAAACCACAACTTCGGTCAAGGACAACAGCTGCTTAGAAGTTCTCAAACTCTGGGTCACAGGCTGGGGAACCAAAAGCTGAGCCTTCACAGCAAGCTGTGTAAGCTCTTTAAGCTTGCTCACAGATACAACCGGGTCTAAATAGGAAGGATCCTAATTCACAGTCCTCTGTTCTAATTACAAAGTTCATTATTTTTACCACTTGAATGACTAAGGTTCAAAAAAAATTAACCACTACCACGTATTCTACCATATAAAAGATCTTGCCAGTATTTATACAGTGCCTACCTTCTGAGCACAAACACACTAGAAAATAGTAACAATGGTAACTTAAGAACAGCAATGAGTATTTTTCACTGGTTCTTTTACCCATGCACAGCCATTCAGGGTACTGCCTTTTCCTTGACTCTGGACCAAAAAAAAAAAAAAATTACTGAAAGATCCTAAAAGGCCTTACAAATGGAATTTGATACAGAATTAGTTACACTACCAAGGTGAATGGCAGGGGTATTAATAACAACCAACATCACTTAAGAATTTATTGCAGGCTGTGATGAAAACTACTACATTCAAGGGAGACATAAACCATACTTTGAAGAACCTCTTGCACTCATCAGCTAAATAAATGCCGACAATCCAGCTGCAGGATATACACAGCCTTGGGGAGGATGGGGCCTTGGAACAGTCTCATTTTTGCTAATCGAGCCTTAAGGAGGTTAGGGGAGAGGAACTGGCTCCCACTGCGAGGAAGGTACAGGACAGGCAGAATGGCATCACCACTCTGAAACGCGAGCTGGCCAGGAAACCAAGGGTAACGCAGTTGCAGGAAAAAAAAAAAAAAAAAAAAGCCATTGATTTCTAAAGAGGGATTCATCGAGCCCGCAACAGTTTAAAAGCTTGTTTAGCTGGAATCACAGTTGCAGTCATGGGATTTCTATTGGAAAATAGCATTATCATCTCCACATAGGAACCGAATCACATCAGGAGCAGGATGGCCAAGCCGACCTTTCGAGGTCCTCTCAGCTGTATTTCTGTAAATCTATGTTCAGTGACAGGAAACACATCAGGATTGGAGCTGCTTGGGCTTAGGTATTCAAGTTACAAAATTTTGGCATCAATCTTTGGCAGAAGAAGCAGGCCAGTCAATTTTTATATTGGGCTCTGCCTGCCATTAGTGATGCGATTCAATCATAAAATGGCTTGCTCCCCCAACACAAATACCACGCTGGAGTAGAAATGTGAAGCTGCTCTCATTACTACAGCTAAGTTAATTTTACAGCAAAGCAGTTTACTTTAGGACTTTTCCAGCAATCCAAGTCTAATTATGGAATTAATTTAAAGTGATTTTGTAATTAAATGTACCTGCTGAAAATATCTCGCAGGCTCAATAATTTAAAATGGTAGTGTAAAAATGTAATTAAAATGAAAAAGGCCAAATTAGGCTGGGTCGCTCCTTCACGAGGAGATTGCTGAAGGACGTTGCATTTCCAGGCTCAAATCGCCAGCTTCCTCCCCAAATTTCTGCCTTCCCAGCTGCACGGGGATTTAGCACCAAGAGTCATCTGAGAGATGTCCGAGTGGACCCGCGGTGGCGGAAGGGTTGAAAAATAAATAAAATAAAAAATTACGCTGCTTCAAAATCATGCTGTACTTACACAGAGCTACTGCTCCCTAGCAGGGGCCG
>VWZY01009985.1:607635-675759 GCA_013399075.1 Chloroceryle aenea
GACAAGCGGGAGGGGGTGACTCTCTCTGTCCCGCTCCGGTGGTGTCCAAACACTTCCAAGGGCAGAAAAACTCGAAGTTAAGGCTTTTCCAACTGTTAGTTTCTGGTCGTTTTCATTTCAAAAGGGTGGGTAGCGCTGAGGGAGCATCTTGAAGGTGCCCTATGCTTCATCAGGTAGGCATAACGTCAGATATGAGGTACGGTTTGCCAGTGCTGATGCCAGTGCCGCATCATTCACAGTTTGTGGAAGTGAGAAAGGTGTATTAAAGAGTGCTGTTGCCCATCAGCTGCCACTGGGGAAAGGCAGTATGCCTGGGCCTGTCGGCTGAAGCTATTTCCCTGTTAGGAATCAGCACCCAGCTGGATTTAGTCAATCTGTGAAATTCACTGCCATGAATCACTATATCAGAGACGTTGTCTGGTGGTTTAAACAGCTGTGGTATAGCTCTGTGTTTCCTGGTGTCATTCACAGTGCACTGAGTTAGGGGTATTGCAGGCCTTCCCTTGCTCAGAGGTAGCAGAGGATGTCCTCTAGATGATGAGGTTGCAGAGATGGTGTCTGTGAAGCACACTGAGGTGTGAGGCACGCTCCTTAGGACACAGCAAGGGAAGAACAGTGGGAAGAAGAGAAGACATGTTTGTGAAAAAACAGTGCAAACCCATACCCAAAGATCCATGGGTTCCTGCTAATGTCATGTGGAAATAGCACATCCTGATGCTTCAAAGTTAATAGTCAATATTGATAAAGGTACATGTACAGCTGGAGTTGCTTTCAAGGGTCTTAACCACCTGATGGTGACTCCACTGAGTTAAAATGTAAGGCTATTCAAGAGAGATTTTACCTCAAATCAGTACATCATGTTTCAGTTCAAAAAGCAGTTTAAGAAGTGTAGGGTTTTGCCTCTTTACTCTCCCCTGGAGAAAATGGGCATCTCACTGTGAAATACAGGTCTTCCATTAAGAAAGGAAAAGCACCTAGCCAATTTCCATCTGACAGAGTGCTTTCTCTCTGAGCTACCTTTGCTGTTCCTTTTAAATAGGAAAATTTGGAAACTACACAGCCTTTCCACCTGAGCATCATTTCCTGACTAGGTGAGTTTTCAGCTCCCCATCCAGCCCAAAGAGGAAGTTCAGATTAAACTGAGCAAGTATAACATAGGCATAATTCCATGATAGAGATGATTCTTCTGAGGCAATAAGCTGTTGGCCACTACAAGTGGCAAGACAGAGCAATAATGCAGCAACTCCTATTACCTGTAATAGGAGGATCTTTATTTTTATGTCACTGGTTTGCTAGCTTTAATTTTTGAAATCAAAAATAACCAGCAGATGTTGTCTCTAGGGAGCCAGTGCTACTCCTGTTTTGCACCGAATAAAAGGCAAAGTGCTGGATGCAAAGTCTGCCTCCAACATGGATAGGCTCATTACACCTAGATACATACAAGCCTTCTGAGGAGGAACAGACAATTGAAATAATGTCTGTCAGTGTTGGTAGGTACTACTTAATCCTTGTTTCTACAATTTATTCCTATACCCACGTCTGTGTGGTTATTATGCTCCTGACACTAGTCAGTCTGAGGAAGGACAACCAAGCACTCTGGGCATCTGTCAGCCACCCCAGGTGAGTGAGAGTACCACCCCTCCAAACCACACCAGGAAATCAACATTGACTTGTGCAGTAGCTCTTCTTCAAAATCTTATTTAATTGCAAAAAATCACCTCTTGCTGAGCAGCATGTGGAGGTAGGATGCAAGATAGTGACAGCGGCCACTGGGACGGGGGGGAGCTGACCCTAAGCAGGTGAAGCAGTTTCTTGGGCATCCGTCTCAGCTAGGAGCAGCCCAGAAAAGCCCAAACCGAGTGAGGAGCAGAAAGAAGTGGAGGAATATGGAGCCTGAGGCAAGCCCAGCCGTGGAGGGGCAGAGGGAAAGGAGCTGCTCTGCTTCAGCTTGGACTTTCTGGAAGGGGGAGATTGCCTGAAGGGCTGCTACAGCTCAGTGACCAAACTGACATCTGTAATCAATTTTAGTGCATCCTCCTGAGCTGAAGTGGGGCCAGAGCAGCAATCAACAGGCTGGACCCGAAGCTCTGAGCTGCTGTTACACAGCACAGACTGTAAAATACAGGAGGATTTGTCCCCTGACTATCCCCCTCAGTGTTTCACAGTCACAGATTTTGAGATTTTTTGTGCCTTCCTACACCTGGTCACCCCTCCACTACTTACATTAAGCAAGTTTACAGCTGTCTCTCAAGCCTGTAGAAACTAACCCTGCATTGCCTCCAGTGGAGATAACCCCTTGCCAACACTGGCACAGGGGGGCTGGAAACAAGTCAGAGGGATGACGTGACTTTTTTCCTCCATCTGTTCTCATGGAGCTGCCTCCATCTCCCTGCACTGCCATTGCAGCTAAAAGCACCTCTTGTTAGCAGCTATCTCCCAGAATGAAGATGAAAAGCACCAGCACTCATCTGCACTCACCAGAAGCAGGTTCCTGTTGATCAGTCACGTAAATGCTGAAACAGCACTGCTGATAGCAGGGCTTTATCACTGCTTCCTCATGGCAGGTCATGGGTGCTTCCATGCGCCAAGGTGTGTTTCTGGCCAGCTTCACCCCTGTTGGAGGGAGAATACTTCAGCTCCCCTCCAACGGGTGCACGTAGCAGGCTCCTGGCTGCTTCTAGCAAGCATAGGGTGGGCATCCTAGCTAGATCCTGGGTGTTTGTGGGTTTACAGCTTATCTTCTCCCAAAGCCTCATAAACTTCTTTATGACTAAAACATTTTGTGTGCATTTGAAGTTACAGGATTTTATTTTTATCTTGCCATACACAATAATCTATTTAATTCTGTTATTTTTATCTTCCCCTGAACATTCATTTATTTGATGATCTTATTCTGAGACCCATACTGGATAAAAGGCTAGAAGAATATAAAATGCAGCTAAATGCATTCAACCCCAAAAGTGGTCCCTTGCTCCAAGCCAAATGACAAGATCACTAACACTTACTGTGCTCAGGACGAGAGAAGATGAAGACCATGCCAATCCTACACAACATTTGTCCCTTAATGCGATATAATCAATTTTTCTGTGCATGAAGGTATAATGACCATTCAAAGCATCCAAGGCAGTATGAGAGCCTGTGCCATCATCAGTCTGAGTAGTGCTCTTACAGTGTGAACCCAATGGTCAGTGTTGTGCAGCTGGTGCCACAGCACAAGAAAGCACTAGAGAATGCTCCAGATTGAAGAGCAAAAGGGGGTCAAGGGGACCCAAACGTGGTGTAGTCTCATTCACGCTACTTATTGGGAAGGTAGGTAGATTACATTATTTCCATAACTGTGGAAGGTTATTGTTTTAAATGAAACAAATTCATTCACTCCAGCAAAGAGCTAGGGAATTAATTAACATGAGTTCAAGAGTGCACAATGTGGGACTGAGCACTGTGAGTGAAAACAGGGGAGACACGCCCAAAGAGCTGGTCACTATCTAAGGTAGGAGTCAGATGGAAGGGAGGCTTTTAAATGCAGATTTGCAATACGGTTCTCCTCTTCTAACTGAAACAGCTATTTCTTAGCCTGGGATATTCCCAGGGTAATTTGGCTCTTCCCTTTTTACCCTAAGCCTTTGGACACCCACTACTACATTTACTGCAGCAGTGTCCCAAGCTCAGCAGATCAAGAGCCTGACCCTGCCCAAGACCAGGAGATACATGGGGCTGCATGTGACCTGCATTGACAGGGCACTCCTTGATGACATCCAGCTCCTGCTTTCCATGGAGCAAACTGTGAAAACCAGGTCAGAGTAATGTAGTGCCACCCACATTTGCTGGACATCATGCAGTTGGAGCTTTCATCCAGGAGCTGAGAAAACAAATTCCTCGGTCTGAAGGAGCTCAAACCTGTATCTCTCTGCTATTGTCAGAGTACAGACACTATAGACACTGAAACTCCTTCTACATACGTACATTCATCAGTTCTAGGACACTAAATCTCATTTCTTTTTATTGTTAAATTCTTACTATAGCATTAGCTTGGGCTATCTAACACTCCACTTGGCCTCATTGTGTGAGAGTAGTTGTGGGCACCTTTAACTTGCTAGCAAAAAATGCAGCCCAAAATGTGGGGTACCGTGTCTTTGTGCTATTAAGTGTTTGGGTGTTTTTACATCTCCCATTAAGATATTCTTTCTCCATGTTTTCCCTGCTCAAAAAGAAGGTCAGAAGGAATTGTCCTCATGATGTGGCTACAGGTTAGGTATGTTTTATCCTTCTGGTATATTCCAGCAAGGGTAAAATGATGTAGCTGTGATTGTAGCTGAGGGTAGCAAGAGAATTTATTTGTGACAGTGTGAGACTGTAAACAAGACACCAGAACAGGTTAGTTGCAGTTGAATGAGTATAGGGGTAGTCAATCCACAGGGAAAAGAACAGCTTAATGCAGAAGGCTGCAATTAATTATTTTGCAAAATAAAATGGCAATGACTAGCATTGAGATTCGGCTGGCAGAATACCATTGAAGACTGTAGGTACATGTTGTTGCAATATATCCTCCAGACCCCCTGGCCACAGCCTCAAGTTTTCAAGCATTTTCAAATAGGCATGTGACTGTTGCTTTTACTTATTTGTTAAACCCCCTTATAAATCAAATAAGACATTTAGGCAATTTCTTCATACCTGAAGTATGCTATATTTCTGTTTCAATTGAGAAATATTAATGAAAATAAAACGTGAATTGGTAACCTGAGGAGGTATGTATTTAAGAATATACAGATGCTTTTTGAATACAGGCTTTTATCTTCTTAGGTCTTAATGTTGATGTCTTACTGTTGATGTTCAGAAGTGAATGAGTTCCTAAGCATTTTCCAATCTATTGCCAAGTGTGCTCATGTCCCTAACAGAGTATGCCTGAAGACCCTCCTCTTCACCATGTGATTGCCTTTGCTTGACACTGTAAGAGGCTACCCCTCACACCTCCCTGGGTAGTTTTGTATTGGAAGCCTTGATTTCATTTCATCACTTCATTTCATCCCTGTCTAAAAAGGCCAGCTTTCTCACCTACCTCTGCCTTAAGAAGGTGATTGCCATCCATTCAGTAATTGCAGGGATTGCAGGAAAGCAATTATTCTAAATGGAATACTTTAAGGTGATTGCTTAGAAGAGAGGCTTGTCTCGTAAGTGTGCTTTCAAGAACAGGTATGCAATTAGGAGGATAATTATTTTGGTAAATTCTGAACCACTAACAATTATGATGGCTCAAGAAAAGCAACCCTAAAATTGTTGAGTCCTGATTCTGCAAATGCTAAGTGATAGCTGCTTTCAACTCACACCAAATTCAAATGAGAGTTGAAGGCATGCATGTTTTCACAAAGTCAAAATTTAAGAAGAGTCTTTCCCTTCCCTAAACATAATCACTCCTGTCTATATGCAGATGGGGGTGTGGAGGGGGCACACCGAAGAAAATGGCAGGAATATGAAAGGAGAATTCTTTTTCCTTCACTGAGCCATTAGTCATAAAACCACATCTGGGACCAATACACAAACATTAATAACCAGGCATCAGTGTAGTTTTACCAATTAGTGCTAATTACATTTCATTAGAAAAAAATGGCAGCATAGGGAGGGTGGAGTTTGAACTACTTTTTTGTTTCCTACTGACCTACATAACTAATGAAAAGTTTTAATTAACAGAAAAATATATTTTTTCTTTATTTCCATTTATATAGTTTAGAGATTACAGAAAAAAATTATACCTGGCTAATTGGAGAACTGGACTACATCACACTTACTGGGAAGTCTGTTCTTCAGCTGAACAAGTGGATATTTTTGTACTTTTCTAATAATAGCCAAATTGTACTTGCCACTAGGCCTGTGACTACATTTGGCCCTTGTTTTCCATTAGACAGTAATTTCCAGTAGAAGATGTGAAGTGAAACAATTCCAGGACCTGAAACAATTTAAATCGGCTATGAGTGCTTTTCTTGCCTTCCCCCTGGAGAAGAAGCTAGCAAATACAAAATACAATAGGCAGTGTTTGATTTACAACACTATTCTAAGCATAAATGGTACTCATTGCCCTTAAGTGTAAACTTGTGATTAATTTTTCTGTGCCCACAGCATACTCAACACAGTTAATTTTCTTTGTATTATGATACCTGAAGTTCTGCATAAGAGGACCCAGTATCTCTCACCTCCAGCTCACAAATGTATTGTTCACTGAAGGCTGGTCTGTGTAAATTAAGGTGCTCAACTCCATCTGTTTTCCCAGTGGTAAAGTTCCCAAATCACACCTTCCATCCCTTTTCTGCAGTCCGGCAGAGGCAGCATGAGCAGAATGAGGAGGAACACGTACAACTACCACCACACCTTGGGGTGAGCAGCACAGCCTATTACGTAGGGAACCGCACAGGGACAGCAAGACACAAATTCCATCCTACCACTGCCTGCACTTATAGCTACAAGCAAATCCCTTGGACTTGGCTCCCTCAAGGAATGCTTAAATACAAAATTGTGTTCTCTAGACCCTTGCTCAGCTGCAACTCAAAGGCACTTCAGTATTTCTTAGCAAAAATTCTCAGGGGTTTGAGAGTGCTTCAGGAGGTGGGTTCAGCCTGGGTTGCAGGGATCTTGTGCTTGGCTAGGAACTGCTGTACCTCCATCTGCTGGCTTGACAGGATCAGGTACACAATCAAGACTGCTTCCAATAAGAAGGGTGTCTTTCAAGCCAGAAGTGATTTGCATTCCCTTATCCAGACTGAGCACCTGAGCTTTCCACCAAGGTGCAGAAGAAATCTGCTTCCATGGCCCATGGGATCTAGGCCCTTGTGTCTCATGTTTCTGCAAGGTTTGTGTAGACACAGTGTGTTTGCCTACAAGCATTTAATTAAACGAGTAGAAAATGAAAAATATGCATGCTACCTTTTCCCTGGCATAAAGAGCAGTTTTATATATTCCTTCAGGACACAAGGAAAGAAGAAGGAAGAATTAGAGTAGAATCCCCATGAGAGAGGAAAGTGACAGAGCTGAAGTAGATTTGTTCACACATATTCTTTGAAAGGCTGTGGCATGAATAGGGGTGCTGTTTGAGAACCCTTCCAGTGCAAATACCTGTACCTTTACAGTCCTGAAAGCAGAGTAACAGAAAAAGGTGAAATATCACAATTTTATAGCACTATATAATGGCTTTCTAAGTTGTTGAGATTTTTTTTTTTTATACTGTATCCTAACCAAATGATATATAAAACCTTAACTTCATAACACAATCAAATATGAATTCAGTAAGAGCTGATATACATGCATCACATATTCCATATCTATGCATTTTTATGTTTCTTCATAGAGATACAGCAGTTCATGTTAACTTCATTTTGTAGCAAAGACTTGCAAAAAGCTACAAAAGGATAGAATTTTTGTAACTTGCTTTGGCATCTGTTCTGATGCACATATTAAAAACCACAGTATCAAGCTGCAAAGCTTTAAGAAAAATCCACTATGTAAAGTAACAGCCATATAGTGTGAATTAGTGCAGCCAGAGGAAAAGGACCAGAAAGAAAAATCTACTAGTAGACACTGCTCAGCATTAGCAGACTTTGAAGAAGCAGAGACTAGGATGAGTTGTTCTGATCTCTAATTTCCGTGTTTATTTTCTACTTTTTTTCACATAGTCACAAAAATAACTTGATTCAGCTGTAGTGACATTACCACTGAGTGATGCCTACAGTATCAGCTATTTATTTGCCTCTCTGTACAGGCAACAGCTCAGGTTTATTCAGGTTTCTCCTTGCACATGATCCTTTTAGGTGCTTCATTTAGTAGCTGAATATCTGTCGGCTTTTATCAGATGAGATGATAACAAATCTAAAGCTGTCTAGAAAAACTATGATCACCATTACTGCATACTGTTACCACCCTGAAATTCATAGCAACAACAGGATTAACTTGAATGGAAGAGATTAGTTTGGATTAGTTATTCTCCTTTAGCAAAAAAACCAACACTATACAAAACAAACAAAAAGAACATCAGCAGTGCAAGGGCAGGACAAGCCTATGCCAGCCCTGCTGTTATGTGTGACTTCAGTGGGAGTCTCTCCCCTCTGTAGTCCATGGAGGGCAAGCTGTGATTTGAGAGACACTGGGCTTCTGAAGGCAAGAGAAGGGTGTGAGAGCAAAGGGCAGGGTTATAATTGGGGTGAGTTGCCCTGAAACAGTCTATCTGGGAACAGAAGGTGAGAGAGAGAGAAAGCAAACCCTCTCTAGCCTGGAGAAGAGGGCATCAGTCTGTCAATGACACTTTGCATGTGACAGCAGCATGGATTGGAAAAACCTCTTGAAATGATGCTGCCAGGGACAACAGCTCCCCAGAGCAAGGGCTGAAACTCTGCTAAGCAGTTACACACAGGAAGAAGTTCTGCCTTTTTTTCCGAGTAAGATGACTTCTGGGTATTTGGATCCCCATGAGAGTAGTTGAATTCCTCATGCTTGCTAATGAAAAGCAAATCCATCCAACTTTAGTCTTCAGCAACAGGTTAATTGTCATAATATTAATTATTCCTTTTTATGAAGTTTAGTGCCATTTAAAAGCTTTGCTCTTCTTTGTAATTATGTGTTAATGTTATATTATTTATATGAGGTGATTGCTTTCTTTAAAGTGCAGAACAGAAATTGAAGCATAAACTAATTTCTTTGGTATAGCAACATCAACACATTTCTGGTGCATAAAGCTTCACAGGGATGGGACCATATACGGTGATAGCAAGAGGTTCAGATAACAGGCTTTTAAAATATAATGCTGATTAGATCTTCATCTGATCAGACCTTTCATGTGTCCCTAACCATTACATTTGTCTCAGTTGCCCCAGTGTACTCTGTATGCTGAAGCATATTAATGTTTGGTTAAACCTAAGTTTCCAGAAGGGCATCCAGTTGTCTTGTGGCAGTTTGTTCAGTTGCTTTTCATGTGAAAATAAGATCCTCAACTATCCAACTTGAATTTATCAACTTCAGCTCCCAAAAAAATATTTCTCAGAGACTTTTTTGTCTGTGATGAAGAGTCCCCTAATAACTGTACTTTTTCCTGTAAAAACACATCAATACCAGATTCAAACCATTTCAGAAGATTCTTTAAGATAATCTCAGCAGACCAAGCTCTATTTCTTACTCCAAATGTGTTAAATGGGAGCTTGTTTGAGCAGCTCCAGGGCCACTGGCACATGAAGAGACTGCGCAGGGGCAAGACCCCCAGATGACAGGGACACTCCAGGCTGCATGACCTCACCTGCATGAGCCAGTGGTCCATGTGACCCATACCTGCTTGAGCCATGACCATGCTCCCCCCTGCTGCAGCAGTAAAGGAAAAGCAGTGCTGGACAGAGATGTCTTTGACTGGACTTGCTCCTGCCCTGCCAGCAACTAGGAGATATGGGATCTTGAGTCTGCACCTACGCTACCCACTGCCACCAGCTCAGCTCTGCTAAGGAGCTATGCAAGGAAGGGAGAAGCCTGTGCTGGGGTGGAAAAGGCTTTACTCAGTCCTGGGAGAAAGGGCAGGGAGAAATGGACAGTCCTCTCTTGAAAGGTGATTCCTTCTCCGGAGCAATTAAATGTCAGGCTTGCTTTTCTGTTGAGAATCTTGCAGTAGCCTGTGACTCCATGCTGGGTGATGACAGTCACCAACCCCCACGCTGGCTTTGTAGGGAGTTAACATTGTCCTGCACAGTGGTAATTCCCTACAAAGTTCCTAATGAAAAGCCCGAACGGCCTTGTGCCCATCTAGAAAGGAACTAAAGAATTCACTGCCATGTCTTTTTTTCCCCTCTCCACAATTCACAAATTCTCATCTATTATTGATTGTTGTATGTTACCCTTTTTTTTATTGATTGCACATCTCTGCTTATTCCTAATCGCTGCTTTCATTTTTTTCCACAGAGTCTGGATAGTCTTTCAGGCAATGCTGTCATATTTCTTGGCACTGGAATCACAGCTTTTTGACTATTTAATGAGCTCTTCTTGAAAGAGCACACAGTTCTCCATATTATTTGCTCCTGATGTTTTTTTCCTCACTATCAGTTTCCCTGTTTTTTCTTCATCTTGAGGAAAATAGTCCTTCTGAAGCACTAAAAATGTGTAAAGGTCTGTTCTCTTTTTACCCATTTTGAATATTAGTAAGCAGTGAATATGTTCCCGATTGACCACTTAAGCTGTCACAGAAGGATCTAGAATAGATCTGGTGCAAGGTGTGTGTTCTAGGTTAGGAATTTACCAATGTAGCTTTTAGAAAAATGCCTTCAAAATAATCTCAGAAGATATCACACTTCTTTCCATAACACAAAGATTGTGAAAAGAGGAATCGTATGTGTAAGATTTTGTTGCAATGGATTTAATCTAAGAGTTCTTGTTCAGTCCACAGTCAGGCCAGAAATTATTTTCCTAATATTTGAGACTGTTTGGGTAGCAGGTTGTATTTCAATTGATGGTTTATTTATAAAGCTGAGGAAGAAGATTAGTTATGACTGCAAATGTAGGATAGATTGTAAAATTTAACCTATAACCAAAATTGAATCACAAAACTTCTGTCTGTATTTTATTCACAAGCTTTCTTCCTAATATATTATTTAGCAAACATAACATTATCTCATTATATGTGGCCCAAAAGAGTTTTCAGTCTCATTCAGGCACCAAAGATTTTATAGTAGAGGAAAGCATAATGAAGTAATTAGTTTTGAAATAAACAGACATCATTTCAGATTAGAGAGGATGCACTTTAATTAAGGCATCACTGAGAAAACTTCATCTGCAAGGCACACATCCTGCAACCAGCAATGGCAGAGATGTTATGTGAAGGACTTCACTGAAAGCAGAAAATGGTCCTCACAGATTATGACAGTGAAATAATTTCACCTCTGCTTAGGTCATAGGCCCATCAAGAAAACAAAGGATAGTTATTTCAAAAGCCACACATTGTTTAAACCTCCTTACAATATAATGAGTGCACTTCCCTGCGGTTTGATTTTGCTGGGAACTGAAACCATTAAGGTGCACGGTCCTCAGGCAGAGTTAGAGCACCGAGAACTATTCCACCACAGTTCAGTGCAATTTACCGTGTCTCAAAGCCTGAATGCAGGCAGCCCATGAATGCAAATGGGAAGAATAATTTCATTAAATTATTTTTATAACTGCATAATTTTAGTAATTAAAACCTTTGCTTATACCAATTCAGGAGTGAGCAGAATATTATACTAATGCACTGTGCTTATTAAATTTTTAAGGTTGACTAGTAAATTTGTGGGTGATGCAAGCCATAGTTAAAAAGCTTTGAGGAGAATTATGATGGAACAGCATTTTGATTAATATAAATGTATTTATGGGAATTGTCTCCCCAAACTCCATTTGGTGGGAACAGATGGGGTTTTTCACATACCTGATTCTGTGGCTACTTTGCTATGCTTCAGATGTTTCTGAGGCACAGGTGTTTCTAGGCAACATTTGCTGAATTCCCAGAGGAAAACTATCAGCATAGGAAAAGGAAAAGTAAAAGCTGACTGACCCAGGAGCTGGGGAGCTGTACTGTTTGCCTCTTGTCTAGTCATTTAGAAATTCAAGGCCAAATAAATATGCGTATTATTTCTTTGGGTGAAGCTTTTAGGTTGTGATCTGCAAAAGAGTGAAAAACGCAGACTGAGCAAAGCCTGGGAGATATGTAAGGGAGCATTGAAAATAAATTGCTCATCACATAGTGGTAATCATTCAGTCATCTCCATAGACATACACATGAAAACAAATGCAACAAAGCACATGAATTACATGAAGATCCTGATTTTATATATATTTTATCTTGTGAAAAAAAACTGCCTATCCCACAAAAAAAAAAAAAAAGTGTAAGGGATCAGGGCTCTGTACAGATTAAATCAGGTTTCAGGTTAGTTTAAAGGAAAAAGAGAAGTTCTCACTTGTCCTGGTTTGGGTGAAAACAGGACTAATTCTATTCAGTGATTTTACTTTTCAGTTCAGTACTTCTAACTAACAGCACTTTCTGAAGTTAGCAGCATGTTNTTTCATAATTCATTAGAAATGCAAGTTAGACAATACAATTAATTCAGAAGAGTACCTGACACTTTTTTTTTCATTGTCTCTATTTCTCTTCCAGAAAGTTCTTATATCTCAGCTTCTTAAAAAAATGTTAAATTACCAGTCAGAAGAACAAACCTTTCAAAAGATTTAGAGTTTTTACTTTCTGGATTATATACCATGGTGATTAAATGCTAACAAGCTGCAATGCTGACCAGGGCAATTTCATTCATAAGAATTTATGTGCTACTCAGAACATATCCTAAACAATGGTTATAATTATCTGACAAGCCATTCTGTGAGCCAGGGGACTGATGCTCTCTCCATGTCCCTGAAACCTCCTCCCATCCCAAGTATCCCATCTCAGTCTCCATCAGCCCTTGGCTGTGGCAGAGCTACAAACATTCCAGTCATTGCCACTGGTGCCACATAAAACCTGCAAGAGGTTCTACGCATAAAACCAGCAGGCACGAAAGAAAAAGTGATGGCTTAGTTGTCCTGGTAGAGAGGCCCTGTTCTTGATGCCTGCAGAAGTCTATTTATTCTCCCTGATGTCCAACCAAGGGCAGGTTTGCCATGACAGCTTTAGGCATCTCCTGAAAACCAAGACCACAGGTCCTTTGTAAATCATGGGTATTTGCCTTTGACCTCAGTAGCTAAAGGATTGTTATTGAAGTTTTTAGGCTCTCTGCTTCCTCCTGTTTGCACTCACACAGGTCATATACACACACCAGCATTATGAACAGAAAAGTCCCTGGCTGAAAATTTATAATTTACAGTCTCACTTTTTCTGTGTTCTGCTATGACTATGAGAAAAAAAAAAAAAAAGTCAAGAAAATACAGGACCATAAAAGAGGGAGTACAGTAGGGCAAAAATGTTTTCTCGCCCTGGAATCACTCCCTGGAGCTATGCAGCTCAAGTAAGGGGATTTACACTCAAGTAGATTAAAGCAGATTTAGTTCCTAAACTATCACCCATATCTGCATCTTATCATTGTCATCGTTGCACTATACTGTTGGAAAGTGTTGAGTAGTGATACCTCCATTTAACACTGATATGTAATTTCAACTGTACAACAGAGTTTAGCAGCTGCTGAATTTGGCCTCTACTTTGGTTCTTTAAGAAAAGAGATTTTCATTGCTTTGTTTTTTTCCTAAGCAGCATCATCCACAGTCCTGCTCACCTTAGCAGTAATCTCACTTCAACTCTGATCAAGCAATGTCTTGAATGACTTCAAATAAGGAAAAATGCAAAGTTGCTTCTGATCTTCCTAAAGGCAGAGCAAATCAAGAACGTCCCTGTAAGTTTTTAGAAATGTTTCAGTGGAAATCTACCATTAAACTAACTCCCAAGATGGAAAATAGTAGCTAATTACACACTACTGGAGTCACCGTAAACTCTTATTTCTTGGTTTTCAAATGCAATTTTTGTCATTAATTCTAGACTGGAAGAGCTCCTGCACTCCAAGAAGCTAAAGTGATTAATGGCCCGAGACTGTGTTTCCCCTTCTGGCTGAATTCTGTTTGTATTTACACTGGCCCTGCTGTCCACTGGAAGGTTTGCAGGTAGCTTTGTTTACCGGAGACTGTATTAATTTCCTATTGTTTTCCTGTGACAATGAGTTAACCTACTTAATGGTCTGAGGGAAAACTCCATCTGTGAAGAGAAAAGCAGAACCACAGTGGGCATTACCACTGTGGGCTCCCAGGAAGTCTGAGAGTCTGCTGCCTGATTAGAGAATCCAGAAGTGGGCGTTTCCATGTAAAGTGCATCTAAAAACCAAGGTTCCATGCCACGCACAGTTGCCTAGAATTACAGATGGGAAAGTTAAAGGCTGTGCATAGCCACCAGTAAAATAACTTTCTATACATAACAGAAGAAATATTTGACCACTGTACAGTATTTGTAGGATAAATAATCTGCAATTTCATTCAAACTAAAAGAGGAAATCCATTAAAACCAAATCGCAATATAGCAGGGGGTTGGACTTGAAGATCTCCAAGGTCCCTTCCAACCCCTAATACCCTGTGTGATACCTGCATGTTTACGCTTACGTCTTGCATAAATGTCTCGTATAAAGTTTTAATCTGAGAAGGAAAGCTGTGGGAGCAACAATTATTTGCTTATTTTCAGAAACTGCTAGATCATTTCTATGATGAAAACAACACAGAAGCCTACTTGAAAGATACCATCTCTGACATCAGCTCACTACATTCATTTTCTTCTGCAAATACCTAAGTCTTGAATGGTATTTTAAAGTGCTTTAATCTGCTAGGAAAATGAGCAAACAAATCAGGAACAGTAAGTTTGATACTGAAAATTCAACAAGCTATGGAACAACATCCTTTTGTGGCAATATTTGTGTTTGTCTTGTTCAAGGTGCAGTCACTAAAGAACCTGATCTATCACAGCAAAGGGGCTATGTCATTCTCCGTGAAGCAGTCCGAGTTACATTCATTGTGAGAGAGAAGCCAGCAATCTGCTAATTCTCTCTTCACTCTCCCCATTGTGTAAACCACATAATAGCAAAAAAAGCCCAACCCACATCCCAAAACTAAACAGAAATGTATTTCTACATTTAACATAAATAAGGTTTTAAAACCTTACAAGCTGTCATATCCACCAGCACTAAAAAGCTTCAAGCAGAAAAGACATAAAAAAAGAAATCTTAACTCACACCCAGGTACAAAAGGATGCCATTACGCCTGTGCAGTTCACTAACACTTTCAAATAACTTCTGAAAACACCGCCCCACATTCTACTGTGACTGCCATCACAAAGAGCAAAAAGGTTACTTCATATAGGTCTCAATAATCTCATCTAGCTGGGCTTGAAGAGAAAAGATATTTTCTAGTTATATTGTACAGAATATCAGAAATTTAAATCCATACAGTCATTAGGCATCCTGGAAAATTTTAACTTTTCCCTCTTCAATATTTTGTCTACGGTAAGAAAAGAAGATTTCATCTTCCCTAGTGCTGAGGTCTCTGGTCTTCTAGGTAATACCCTGCAGATTTGCTGGACTGAGACATAAGTCTCCAGATGCTTGTGGTGTGTATCATTGTTGCCACTGCTCTGAGGATATTCACTGTGTACGTGAATGTTTTTCTGTGTCGTAGCAGGGAATCTGAATAGCTCAGACCATTCATTTCCTTTCAAAAATCTGTATGGCTGAATTATGTGTCAGAGAACAAATCTTTTCTATTTAAATAGAGTAAACTAGTCAGGTCACAGTGGTATGGTGAAATATATTTGTTTTCTGCAACAGGAATGTTGTTTGCAACAACCATTTGAATAGAAAGATAATTGGATGAGCTTGCATGTTACTAATTCCTTTTCATTGTGCAAAAGCTTAATGTATCAATAAATAATGAATTTTACTTTGACTTTATATAATGAGCTTGAGTTTTCTTTAGTTGAATCCCTAAACAACAGAGGGACTCAGTTCAGCTGAACTGGACATGCTGAGTCATAACAATACAGAAGTTGAACAGGCAGAAATTTAATTATCCTCCAGCCCTCACCATAGATCAAGTCTCTCTGGCCAAAGGTTGGCGAGTATGACTGAATGACAGCAGAAATCTTATCTGTTCAGATCCTTCCAGGTAGTTACTGCTCTAGGGATCAAGTAATGGTCCCAAACTCCATTTTTCATAATGCTTCCTTCAGTTTCAAACTGAATATAACTAGGTATAATCTGAACAGGTATCCTTTTTACATCATGGCATCATGCAAATTACATCTTCTTTGAGAAATTTGCAGACAAGAGGAATCGTGTACTTAAAACTATCAAATTAGCGTGGCTACATCTTCAAGGGTCATGTAGCTAACATGCAAGACAAACTATGTCAATTGAGCACTTACTGTCAACAAAATACTTCAAAGTGCTCATGCCTCCTCATGCGTGTTCAACAGGTAGGACTGGGCTGGTTTGCAAAATTCCTCTCCTCCTTCAACATCGCATGCAGGTCTAGTGATCAACTCAGTATTAACAGCAAAACTGATATACTCCCAATGATTTCCTTGTGGTCTGGACAATTCTATTAGCAAAACTCTAAGAAAAAGAACCACTGATACTGAGAAACTTCAGACCATGTAGTTGATGTGTCTGTAATATGTGGAATAAGAGATAGCTTTGAAGAGAGTCTAGAAATAGAATCAAGTAAAGCACCTCTAAACTACTCATTATCTTAGCCTACTCAAGAAGACACATGGCTGTTTCTAAAGTTTGGAGTCTTGGGTCACATCACCCAGCTTATCAGACAGGATCCTGCCTCTGTTACACAAAAGAGTGGAGCACCAGCAGCTCTGCAGAATTCCCTGGTGTACTGGGAGAGGTTTGTACAGTACATCTTTGTAGTCTTTGCTTAGGAAGGAGTGATTTCACTCTACTAATTCTCCAACCTAGCATAGAGGCATGATGTAATCTCTCAGTAGAATTTAATAATACAGGCCTATTTCATTAAGCCAGGCTTCCAGGTCTGAACACCACACAAGTTCTTTCATACCTACCCACACAAGTACAGTTAGACATACCCTGCCCACATCAAACATGATGAAAATTCTAACTCCCTCTTCAACATGTACCTTAAGCCAACCCACTTATTTACCACAGAAATTAATGGTGGTTTCCTGGGCATCTGGGCTTTCACTAGAAGACTGACTCAAGAAGTAACCAGGAATTGCTCTTCACCTGGACATATTATGATGAGAAGAGATCATGACAAGAGGATATAAACTTCTTAAGGAGAGAAGTGGAAGGTGTGGCTTACTAATATTTTCTGTAAAGTGATTTTGTGCTCATAGCGTATGGAAACAGCAGAGTATTAAATAATCATTCAGTCTTACATGAATTCATGATGCTCAATACAGAAGAGAAATTTTTGTGACCAAAATTTTAGACGGCAAAAAAATGGAAGAATGTGAGCAATAAAAGAAAAACATAACAGTTTCCTCCTGCTTAGCTATCCCCTCAGATTTCTCTCTGTTTAACCTTGCTTAGTTCATTAGCTTCTCCTGAGTGTTGTGGTACAAGCACAGGTAGAGGACAGATTTGGAGACTCTGATCAACCTACATTGTAGGACCATCCAAGTATCCTTAGGTGATCTAATAAAGGTCTAAGACGGTGCTAAGATCCTTGACAAACAAGCAGATAAACACCACTTCAAATCTGAAGTAGATCACTGGAGTCTAATTAGAAAAATGTCCCACCTCAGAAAGGCATTTTCCAACACTCCAGCAGTTTCCTAAGTAATCTATGATGTCTGGCACAATACATAGATGACTATGCCTCACTCCTAAAGGTCAAGGAACATTAAAATTTCACTGAACACCCATATTTTGAAAGATAGAACCTCAGCTTGCCATCTGGAAGATTAATAATGGACAAATTTGCAGGCTGTGCTGCAACACTCATATCCAAAGATGAATTTCACACACTGATTGCAGCAGCTGCTCAGATCTGTATTTTGGGATGGTTTGCAAAGAAAGGGCCCCCTCTGAATGTTTGGGTTCAGTGTCAAGGTTTTAACAGGGACTGACTCCAGTGCTGGATATGCTAGTGTTGGTGACTCTAATGCTGAGCATGTAAATAATAACCAAGGGTACCATTAAAGGATAACACGAGATTCATTGTGGCCATCTGGATGGAGAGAGAAACTGAGTATCCTAGATGGACACCACCTGAGGCCTCTCTGATAAGCAAACAGCTTTGGCCAATATTTCCTAACCATCTTCCACTACATGGTGTAGAGCCTCAGGCTTGGAATTTGAGTACAGGCTGTAACAACACAGGTTACAACTTCTCTTTTAGCATCAGAGAAAAAAAAAAGATTGATAAAAGTTTCCTGGATAATGAACTTTTATAGCTTCTCTGTGACTCTTGTTTGGGGGAATTGCTGTGATACATTCACAGCTATGACACTGGAAATACATAACTCCTGGGATGGCATTCATAACCATGCTTAACTAACTCCTTTGATGTTCTCAGCTCATTTTCCCAAAGAACATCCCACTTCATTATCTCTTTTAACATTAAATAACTGGTGTTTGCTTGTGCCTGGCATTTGTGTCTCAGAAACAACAAATCTTGTGCTTTAATATTGGAGTGTGGCTTTGGCTTCCTCTTACGACCTCAACAAATTTAACCATTCTTCACATCCAAGCCATTGCCTCAGAGGTGCAGAGGAGCACAGTGATACATAACTCATGAATGCTGTTCATGTCTGGAAGTTGAGGTTGCATTCTGCACCCTGACCCCATGGAGAACAGTAGCCTTTTACCACACACAGGTCATCAGCCACCGAAGGGCAAAGATGCTTGATCAGTCAGAGCCATCCCATGTGCATGGACTCTTGTTTCCTGATAACATGTTGCAGCCCATATAATATAAAAACAGCAGCCAGAACTTTAATCACTGTCTCCTGAAGAGGAAAAATTTGTAGCTAGCGAAAGAGCCATAATTTGATATAATACTTTGGTACTGCTTAGTATTTTGATCTAATTCTGTTTGGGAAGACATCTCATGATGGAGAATGTCTCATCAGCAATGGACAGCAGCTGCTGCACAGGGACAGGAGGTCTTTAGACATACACAGGCCTTTAGGTGATCAGCTGCACTGGGAATAATTTGAAGAGATGAGAGTTAATTAGTTCAGGATAAACCAAGAAGGCATCTGATTAGCCAGAATACTAAAAGTTCAGAGCACATCTAAATGGCTTTACAATGATAAGAAAAGGGAGTATCTAATTGCTTTTCCAACACATGACCTCTGCTCACTAAAGAATGACCACTGCTTGCTCTTCCCCAGAAAACTTAGTTCTGGATGAGGGCAGATCTGGGAAGAATTTTTCAGTTTTTAAAAATAATTTCTGCAAGGGCTTGTAAGATACCCAGCCACTCATGAGCAGGCTTTAACGTGGAGAAAAACTCATCATCGTGAAGCAGGATTTTTTAGGAGAAACAATATTCAAAGCTAACTGATCTTCCTTGCAAAGTCAAGTTGCTCCTCTTCAAATAGAGTTTGCACTCAGGCAATCTGGCCACCCAGTCAGGTGATCTCTTAACAGATGGTCCCCTCTTCTCTGTCAAGAAGAAACTGTCCTGCATTTAACTAAGAACCTGACAATTTCCTTCCCGTGGGTTGCACATTAAAATATTTAAGAACTATGCTTGTGGTCTTAGCCCATAGCTGAAACACCATGAAGTGCATTTCTGAACATTCAAATACGTTGAATAACTTTCACAACATGTATATATTAAAAAAGGGACACTCAAGGCAGGCAAAGCTAAGAATGTGAGAGAGAAGTGGACCATCTGTAGGCTGGTGTGTAGCTGCTTCTATGGCTGCCAAAACTCAATTCCAGCTGGACCTGTCAGCTCCTTTCTTGTAAACATGCTGTCAGTGCAAATTGACAGGATTCCCCAGAATGTGAGCCTTAGTACATATTCCCTTATGCAACACTAATTGTTCACAACAGGACAGATATTGCAGGAAAGGATGTTTGACTAATTGCATATCAAATTCCACCCAAGCCAAAAACCAGTCACAGAAGAGTCAGTATGTAATTTCAGATAGGGTGAAACAGGATCTTGTGAATGCCTGAACTCAGCCACTTAGATTCTGCTTAAATTCTCACTGTAAATATTCATCAGAATTTGCAAGGCCACAAGCTGATGCTCTGCATGAATGTGAATTGCATCCATAGCATGTATGGAACCGTGTCTTGTATAATTCATGAGAATAGCCACACGGGTCATACCAAAGGTTCATTTAGCTCAGCATCCTGTCTCCAAGTCTGAGCAGTGAAGGAAGTGTAGGAAAAAACGTGTTAGCATCAGGATAAGCAAAGCATGCACCTTCCCCTGCTGTACCCACCATCTACCGACAGTCATTAGTTCAGGGATTTCTGGAGGCTATTCCTGCTTCCCAGATCTTAATGGCTCTGGAAAGAGACCTTTCCTCCCTCCTTCTAATTGCTTCTACAGCCCATTCATACTTGTGATATCAAAAGCATCCTGTGGCAAAGAGGTTCACAATGTAATTATGTATTGTGTACAGATGTTCTTCCTTACATTTATTATGATTAATAATTTCATGTGTTGCCTGCTAATTCTAAGAAAGTGAACAATCGTTCCTTAGTAATTTTTGCAATTTTCACTTCCTCCTGTAGATTGATATATATTAGTTGGAGAAAATTAAACCTTGAATTGACTCATCTCAAATCTTAAGGTGATAAGAGATCACATCTATTTGTTAACTTTCAGCTGTATCTTTATAGTAAGCCTGCTCTGAATTCCAGGTATAAGAAATGGTCTCTCTGTTGTGTTCAGGCTTTGAATACAAATTACAGCATAAACCCACCTCCAGCATCATTGGCTACTGGCATTTAGAAACTCTTTGTATCTTATATGGTTAATATGGCCATTCTCAAAGGCTGTTACATCTATGCTTTGTACCAGATCTGTAAAAGGCTATGCTTTGGGTTGCCTTCAAAAGGTACAGCATTTAAATGAAAAATCTCTCCACGTTCAGACATGGAGGTTTCAGCAGACCCCAGACATGAAGACCAAAAAGAACCCAAAAACCTTGGATCTAACAGAAGGAAGTAAACAACCCTATTTCCCTGTCTTCACACATAACATTGTGCAGAATGGTGCTATGAAGGTCACCCTTTACAACTGAGCAGTTCAAGCTCTGATAAGCCAGGAAGGCTACAGCTAGCTGCTCAATACAGTGTACCTTCTCAGTGACCTCCAGCGTGGCTCCAAGACGTAGCAGAAAGGAAGCATCATCTCCTTCTACCTGCTAAGTACCTTAGGTTTCACTGCTGCTTCTTAGCCTCCCACTAGACTTGGTGCCACTGCTCTGGGTCTAGCCACTCAGCTAGTTTTCCATCCAATGCACTGCTCATCAGCCCATGTGGTGTTTACTTTCTTCTAGTCCTCAGGCACATCTTTTTAGAGTAGCTTCACAAGCCCATCAGCCATCTTCCTGTCATGATTTAACCTCTGATGGCAGCTGTACATCACACATCTGATCACCCACCACTTTGCCTCAGCCCCCACTCACCCCCCTTCCTGTTGAATGGGAAGGTGAAGCAGGTGGGAAGTGAGACCCCAGAAATTAAGATGAGGACACTTTGATAGAACAAAACAGAGACAGAAACAGTGCTAATGATAGTACTAATGAAATAATAGGGGAAAAAAAAAAAGTAATAGAAGCACAGAAGGCTCTACCTGCTCCTGAAACACCAACTTTCCCAGCTGCACTGAAACCACACACTGAAGCAAGTTGAAAGCAATCACTCTGCCTCAGGCCTCCCCTTATATAGGGCCATGACTCAGTATGGTGTGGAATATCCCATTGGCTGGTTTGGTTGTTTATCCCGACTGTGGCCCTGCCCAGTTGCAGCCCCTCCCAGCTGCTTGGGCCAGCTACAGCTTCTGAAAATTAACCCAAACCAAATCCAGAACAGTCCCTCAGCACTTGAGAATGCACCCCATCAGGGACTCCACTTTGCTTAAATGTTGCCTAATCTCATCCTCTGCCATCTCATCTAAGCAGATCTTTTTGCACTGCCCTCTGTGCCCAGCCTTTCAGTTTTCCTTCCACCTCCCTGTCTGCTCAGCCAGCTCATGCCTCTTCACCTTCTCCGTGCAGCTATTCTGGCAGACAGTGCAGAAAACCTTCCTCTGGACAATGGTCACTTGCAGGCCCCTCATATTCCAAGCCAGTCATTTCACCATGGAAAGTTAACCGGTTGGGAAGCAGGTTTTCCTTTCCTGAATCCATTCGGACTCCTAATTCCAAAATTCCAATCACCTTCTATGTCCTTCATGTCTCCAGTATATTCTATGACATTCCCAGCACCTCCATGAACAGAACATAGTAATAGGTGCAGGGTACCTGATCATATCTAAAATTGTTACTGAAATGTTTGCATGCTTGGCCTTAATTTAGGTGTGGTTTTTTTCAAGCCTCTCCCAAGAAAGTGACTGTGAACACTAGAGCAAAGATTTAACAAAATGTGTGGTCTCTGTCCTCATTAGTATCAAAAGACAAGAGAGCAGAAGCAGGAGATGCATGCAGAGCAGGTGTTGCTGAATGACATGAAGGTAGGCTGAGCTTGGCTGAATGGAGTCTTTGACCTGCAGCCATACTAAAGAGCACTGGAGTGACCCAGCACGTGCGAACCCTCAGACACGTTGCATTGCATATTGCTGCAGTGTTCTTCAGTGGAATCTGATTCTGAAACACCCCAAAAAGCCAAGAGAAATGGAATTTTAGATGAACCTGCATGGTAGCCATTTTAAAACTGAATTCACCTTGTGATTGAGAACATATTTCCTTAATCTATGTTCATGGCAACCACTATGAAAATGTTCATCCAGGGTGTTTTTTTCCTCACAGGCTTACTATACTATCACACATATGTTATAGAAAGGGAACAGAGATACAGGGGGAGACTTGCACAAGGCCAGAGTAGGCTGGGTGTGCTGGAAATGGCAAAAACACAGAAACAGTGTGGAAAAGGTGGGTCTGGTCTAAATGGGGGAATTTGAATGACAGTGATACTGTGTTTATATCAACTCTGCAATGAAAACAGTGTCAAGGCTACTTAGATTATTTCTTCTTTTTACTCTTAATACTGCCAATGATGTGGCTTGAAAATAGAATTACTCTGACCTTAAACATTGTGCTGTACTTCAGATACACTATAGTTTATATTTTCCTTAGGGATTTTTACTTCTGATTATGACTTTCACTTCTCCTCTTTCTCCTTCTCCGTGTAACTGCCATCTATTTATGACACTACCCACCTTTGAGCAGCCAGGATGTCTCCTCTAAGCAATACTCCCAAAGTAAATTCCACTGAGGTTTAGGAGCACACTTCTTCCTTAATCTAGTCACTGGCCTCTCTTTATTACAAGATACAAATACAGTCACTATTTTCAGACAAGCTCATGAACCCTAAGAGGTTGCATGAGGTGTTTTGTACAAAACCATTGCAATAGACAGCATCCTCCACCTGCTTGTTGTTTAGCTTGGGGGTAGGTTGAAGTCAGTCCTGTACACAAAGCTCCGTGACATGCCAGAGTTCTCTCCAGCATAGCAGGACTTCCCAGGGAGTACATGGGGCTATCTAGCACTGTTGCACGTTAACAGTCTGGTACACAGGAGGGGAAGAAAACACATTTTGCTGAAAAGATTTAAAGATACAGGCTTCAGCTATGGGGTGCTTTGCATGCCCCTGCAAGGCACTGCATCATGCCATGCCAGCCCCACAGTCTGGATCCAACAGCGGTTCACATCTTTCCTTCAGACCCTTTGTAAAAGAGCCATTTGACAGATGTCCCAAACCTATGGTAGCGGCTAGAGAGAAGTCAGAGCTGAGGGCCACAGCATCTCTCTGTATCAGTTATTCTCCTGATACAGGAAGCCTGTGGGATTACATGAGTTAGAATAGAATAGAAGTTAGAGCAGCTCCCAGCACCATTTCAGTTTCCAATTTGTACTGTTCAGGCCTCCCGTGAACTCAGAAATCAATGTGATAAAAGTGTTGTGAGTTTGTTGATTTGCGTGACTTTGGTAAAACTAAGTTATCTTGAAAATCTTTCCCCAGCTTCCAAGAAAAAGTAGTCTTTATTACAGTGCGGGCTTAGCCAAGCATGCAATGTCTCTGTGGATGTGTCTTTTAACTAAGGCAAAACACAGAGGTGAAATAAGTGCAAAGTGACCTTGTCTGGAGGAAGTCAGTCTTATTAAAGAGAGACCCAGAAGGAAACACTTCCTTTTGCCAAAACTTCCCGGTCATGAGACAACATATGTCTCTCTATTATGTCTGTGTAAGACACAGAGTTTCCATACTTGGTCTAGGCAATAAAGACTGCAGTTTAATTCTGATGGTAAATAACCATTTTTCCTCCCATAAGCGGTCTCTGGTCTCATCAACTGTTCACATTAATCATAACCAAATTCCTTCTGTGAAGACACTGAAACCTATTTCCTTCAACTAGAGACTCAAATCTGTAATTCACTTCTGCTACTATCAACCTCGAATTCAGATCAGACTTTTCGAGAACATCTAATAGCAGTTGCCAATTAAATCATTAGGCTCAGTTATCTTAAATAGATGCAAATTTTACTGGGAAAACTATAAAGTAAACAGCTGTTGAGAGAGATGTCTTATACTACAAGTGATAAAATATTGCTAATTGGGCAAATTTTCATGTTCCTAGGGTGAAAATATGACTGCTGGGAGGGTACAAATCCTGAGGAACTTGGGTGTGATTCCTTCAGCTCCTCCTAAATTACTGTGTCACTTGAGATTTGCCACTCTCTCTCTTCAGAGAAAAATGTCTCCAAAAGAGGGCAACATCAGTTAACCTTGTGCTTTTAGAGGGGGTTCATCAGCAAGTGTGATTAAATGGTCTGCATGGAGAAAATCCTTCTCAGCATTGACCTGATTGATTGGTGTAGTGTCTCATACACAGTTTGTGATAGCATCTACTTGCCCCCATTTATATTTACAGGCTTAGTTTCAACACTAGCTTAAGATAGGTCCTTTTTTTTTTTTTTTTTTTTTTCGTAACAGCATGACAGAGCATTTAGGGATCATCTTTTCTTCTTGACAGCATGCAGGACACACTGCCTTAGAGAACACTGTATACTGGGGGAGAACATCCTGCATACTGTGCCTGTCCCCCAGAGAAGACAAATGCTTGTCTAACTCAAGAGGCTTAGCTCTGGCAGCCTGGTTAGACCCCTTGTGGGAATATCATGTACTGTTATGCACACTCCTCAGCTCCCACCTAATGGCTGTGGATTCGCAGCCCAGCTTTTTACTTTCCTGTGCTTGAATTCATGCATTTGGGTTTTTCTGCTTAGGAACCCAGCTTCTTATTTACCTGCCTTTCATCTTCTCAAACACAGGTTGACTAAAAATGTAGGGTGAATTCTGCAGCACACTTGATAATCCCAGATACACCCTCATAGTGAGGTCTTACTAAGCTACCCCTTCACAGGTGGCATCCTGATCTGCCATATAAGTCCCTAAACACATATTCTTTGAAGTATTGGCTAGTGGTTGCAACAAAAGCAGGACTTGGTCTTATTGCTGTTCTCCCCTTTAGCAACTACTACTCTTTAGGAGCCACCATTTGTTATCTATCACTCGCTTATGCACGATGACATTGCATAGATGTACTGGGAATGCAGTAACACTCTGCACATCTAACCCTTCTTTCTTTCCCTCTCTCTGGTTGTCTGAATTGTAGTGCTCTATTCTAGAAGACAGAGCAGAGATGAACAAGGCTGGAAGTCACATGCCTTTGGCTCAGAAGTCTCTGAAGGCTAAACTTTTTATGCACAAAGAGGATCTCTAAGTTGAATATTTAACTAGACTATTGAAACTAGTTCCAAAATTGAAGATTTTGTCCAGTTTATAACACGCCAGGCTAAGGTGGGGAATTTTTGGCTACCCTAACTGAATTATCATTACTTGAAAGGTAATTGATTGTCCTTTGTTCTAAACCAAGGTTTAAAAGCCAAAAACCATGAGAGTTTTTTGATGGTTTTTGATTGTTTGTTTGTTTGCTTTTTCTTGAAAACAGTATTACAATCAACGTTTTGATTTCAACCATTTTGCCTGTAAATTAAAATTGGGGAGGAGAATTAATCAATTAATTGATATTCCCATCCTGCTTCAGCTCTGCTCTGAGACTGAAAATGCAGTAGACCGAATTTATTTAACACAGAGGCTCTTTCTGACAAAAAGACCATTTTGAAGAAAGATTTCTCAAGTTGCTGCTACAGAGCCAGAGCAAGATCTCCCTCTGCCTGCTCTGAAACCTGCCCGTTACTCCAACCCTCCTCTCTGCATCTTGACAGTAACTTTCATATCACTGGATACCAAAACAAAGGGCCCACTTTATCAACCAGCAGACTTAGGTCTTATCAAAATGATCAAGGGAGCTGCTTTGGAGCATAGCTACATGCAGGGGACCTGAGTCACAAGCTCCAGGCTTGCATTTGTATTGCAGTCCTTTAAGCCTTGAGATACGCTGACATAGCTGAGGTGACTGTAACAACCTCAGTGGGAAGTGTGTGCAGCAGCAGGATGGCATCATGCCAGTGCTAAATGAAAAGGGGAAAATTCTCTGCCTCTCCCTGCCCAGTGGGCCTTGTTCATCAGGATTTCAGGAGGTCAGAGAGGTGCAGGTAGTAAGTGACACAGAAAGACACTCAGAATCAGCTGGTGTGCAAGTACACACAGCTTTATCTGTAAAATTCATATATTCAGTCCTGACAAAGTAAGCCAAGATAACTGAGGAGTCAACCAGAGCTGGTTTTATTAGGATTCGATATAATTAAATTAAAATTAATTATTTAGTAAAAACGTGATGATCAGTGTTGTGTTATCTCTCCAGATGACAGGGATATTAGCTTCAGGCTGCCTGAGGGTAAGTGAGAATGAACTGTAGTTAACTGGCAGGCATGGACATGCCCCATATAACACATTAGTAACCCCTTCCTGTTTTCTCCCCATCATGGCCCTTGGCCATACCTCCTCGGTCTTTTACTTGTTCGACCTCTGGCATATATTAAAAAACTACTGACAATCAAAGGTCAGTACAGTCACTTACTACTGGTTGTGAACAATATTAGACAGAGTTTAATTTCAGCTGCTGCAACACAGTGTGAAATACAAGCACTTTCTTCAAACACCTCCTGATTTTCTCTCCCAGCCTCCCAGATTTCATTAAAATTACCCAACTGCACTTTATGTTGTGAAGTTCAGGTCACATACACAAAATGTTTATCAAATAAAAAAAACCTAAACAAAACTAAACAAACCCCAAACCAACCCAAAATAAAAACAGACTAAGAAATGAATATAGTAAGGACATGAAATGTCAGCCTTGAGGCGTTGCAAAGGCATGGAGAGGGATTCAAATCAGCAGTAAAAAAGATTCTATTTATTCTTCAAAATGTAAACATTTTTTATAGTGACATTCAGCTGCTTATAAAAAACAGTACTACTACCCTAAAAATTAGTCTAACAATACTCCTCAGTACACTCTCATCCTGCATTTCTGCATTTCCCATGGCTCATCCATCTCCATTCCCCATGGTACCTTTCCCCATAGGATGATAGGTCCTTCCAAGAAGGACCTTGGTTGCTATTCTCAGAATCTGACTGCCTGCCACAGGATGCAGAGCTGGAGAACCCACCTGGGAGACTGGTCTTGCCCACACCACAGGCAAGAAGACACGCAGGCTTCATCTCCTTCCTTGCTTCATCTCCACCAGCCATGCACAAGTTCTCACCCAAAGCCTGTGCCTGGACACAGGTTTGCATCCAGGCAGTTGGTGAAAGTTGGGACTGAGCTCAAGCTTAGGATCAGTCCTGTGTTAATGGTTTGATTCTGCACTGAAGCATCTGTGTAAGACAGTTTGAGGTAGCAGGCACAGGTGGAAGTCACTGGCACCATGGCTGTATTGAACACAGAGTTAGGAGCACCCCTTTCTAGCTGAAAATAAAGGCTATGGCCACCTGGAAAACCAGAGGCATTGCTTCATTCTAATTGACTTTTTAGGTATCATTGATCCCTCTGTCATTTAATTTTATTTTTTTTTCTAAAGGGAAAAAGATATGCACCTCTATAATATTCAAATGGGATTATCATAATGTTTATGCTATTATTTTAAATGTTACCTACCAATTTCAGTACATTTCAGTGGAGTTCTTTTTTAAAACTAATTCACGACTCTTTTTACACATGGTCAGAAATTAGCTCATTTAAATCTCAGTGTCAACAAAATCAATACCTAGTAGCTTTTGCAACCTGTCCATGTCCTGTTAGAGAGAGAAAATACTGCATTTGTGATATAAATGGGCATAATAAACTCCTCGTGTAAAAAAGAAATTGAGATTATTAGAATTTCAACAGCCAAAATGAGACCATTTCATCAAGAACAGATCAGACTGAGCACTCAGAAGTCTCTTTGGAAGGGGACATACTTACAACATCTCTCCACCATTCATTCATCTTTGGCTCATATTTCTTACAAAGGTTTCTTGGCAGAGGACCTTTTAAAATGGATGGACATTCCTCTAAGAGTCCCCCACCTTGATTATCCTTTAATAGAGCTTGTTCTGAACTCCAAGGCTGCACATATCTCTCCAGTTCCATCATGCACCAGCCAGCCAGAAACATCCATCAGGACATTACGACAGAGCCTAAGGGGAGCTGAAGTTTTCCTCTGTTTGTGAACAACTGAGCTGGAAATAAAACTTCCAGAAAAGCTCTGCTTAAAAATGTCCAGGTCCTGCCAAAAGGAGCTGGCACATTATCGTTTCAATAGTCCTACTATGCACGAGTACTCACAGGATCTCTGGAGTTAAACAATTCCAGACTTGAAATTGCTTTAGAAAACAAGTGATACTAACTCCTTCATCTGAGTATGAAGTGGTGATATCCTCTTGACTCTTCCCCATGTTGTGAGTCATGATCCTCATAGTTAACTCATGTCCAAAACTGAAATGAATCATGATTATTTTTAGAGCTAGCCATGGGCAATGGCATATGTGAGTATATTCAACAAGGATATTTTTAGGATTAAAGCACCCTCCTAATCTGAACTGGAAAGAATGAACTGTTTTATTAGTGGATATGACCTTTGCTTGCATTAGAGTCAAACCTGTGACTTCAGTGATAACTCATGTTTTATTGCCTTTTATTCCTGTAACTCCTATAAACTCTGAAAAGTGTCATCTAGATTTTATTTCCCTTCTATTTTACCAGGGAAATCATGTACTGAGTTCCCAAACATTTATACTTCACGAATTCACTTAAAGCAAAGATGCTACTCAGAATCCAGGCTGAAGTATCAGGGCCTATTTTGTCGGGTGAAACTCCTGCTCATCACGATAGTCTGGGACATCTGCCCATGTTGATGGGTGTCACTGAGAACGTTACCAATTTTTTTGCTTGGAAAGTGAGCATATAACTTTGGATATCATGGGTGACAGAAAACACAGGCATCTGCAAGTCTGCATGCAGAGGAACTTTCCTTTTTTAAAGGTGGATTTGCACGGTTGGCATGGTGTTGTGTTTCCAGTATAGCAGACCATCACACAGAGAGAGATCCCAACATGATGACTAAATCAGTGCTAGTGCAGAAATGCCAGCTGAGTAGTGGTTTCTGTCTAGTTGATGTAGATGGAAGAGTCAATCTGTTGAATTAAAAACCAGCAAATTTGGCAAGTGGAGACCCAAAGAGAGATGAAATTACTTTCTCAAAATCATGCAAGTCATTCATGACACAGTTGAGAGTCCATCCCAAATCTCCCAAGCCTCAGCCTAATAGCAGCCACATAACTATACTTTGCTTTCACAGCCTGCCATCCTCCATTTATACTCTTAGAAAGCACAGTTGTGGGTAAGCCACCGGCAGTGCAGTCTAAAGTGCATCACAGAAGGCGAGCAGTAAGATGGATCCTGAGGTTTAGGCAGCCCTCCCTGTTGTTTTATAGTGGTTCTAATCAGATCATGCTGAAAGGCAATTTTTGGGTTTCATTGTTTGTGCAGTGCTCATAGATGCAGCACCTGGTACACGTCTTATCCAATTTGAAAGCAAATCTATCTCAGGGATCTTGGACGCTGGAATGGATGACAGGGAAAAACAGACTGAAGCTGGATGTTGTTGTGATGGTGTTAAAAGGGCTCGATAAGAAGGAAGCATTACACCTTATATATCATCATCATCATCACTAAGCAGCATGTTTGCAGACAGGAATATTTGTCCCTTTGGGTACCCAAATGCTTCCCCTTTGAGGACTGATCTTCATCAGGACAGCTATTTTAAATTCTAATAGGTTTTTATTTAATCCCACAAGTAATTTTCTAGAGTTATTAACATACAAGAATTACTAAGGGATGTTTTCAGGTGATTTGGGGACTAAAGTCACCATTATCATCAGATCTGACAATCAGAGCCTTGGGCTGTCCCCGCATTGCACTTTCCAGAAGGAGCCCTGGGGATCAAGAGAATCTTTTCCATAGCTGGCAGAGACCAGGATTATGTGAAATATTTTTAATACATGTCTTAGTGCCCTCAAGCCCACACATTGTAAGTTACTTTTCTAGAAAAAGGCAATTACGCTTCTATATGTTGTCCGCTGCTTTAGCATAATTGTTTCTGGTCAAACATACTTCAGCTGATTCAATAAATGGCTAGAATTGTGCTTTGCAAATACTTTTCACAACCTCTATCACCTCATAGGTCTATGAATAAAGAATAAACATATAAATTACTCAGCTGCATTTATTTAGGATGTAGTAAAAACTACAAAGGAAGGAGAAGTGAAATCTTTCTGTCAGTTCCTTCTGCTCTGTGACTTGTCGTCAGCTCTCTACTCAACACAACAGCAGCTGACATTAGAGTCTTGGAAATGCAGAGCGGTGAAGTACAAAGAACCAGTGGTCCCTGCACAGCAAATGAGTACAAGTTTATTTGATAAAATGTGAAGCCAACACTGGTCTCCTGGAAAAGATCTGTGGTCCATCCAGATATGTGGAAAAGATATGTGGACCATTCTGTCTCAAACTGTCCAAGATTGAGTGTTTCAGAGTAGCCATGCAGATGGAAGGATATTTGGAGGTTGTTCTCAATCTCTAATATTAGAGGTCAGCTCAAAGCCTGAAATAGTGTTTCATAATATTCCAAAAGATGTTTTAACAATGATTATGAGAACACTGATTACCCTTTTTATCCATACAAATGTCTGATCACTTCTCATTTTGCTGAATACTGTAGACCAACAACATCCACTGGCAATAATCTCTGCACTTGAGTTAGCATTTTGTAGAATTTATTCCCTTTGATCAGGTATTATTCCAAACTTATAATGAACATCTTTACCTGAAGTGAAGCAGATTTCCTGGGGAGAGCTTCTGGTAAACTCATTGTCTAAGAAGTCAGGTTTTACAGAATTTGAAAACAAAGGAGGTAAAGAGATGCAAAATCTACCAAGCATTATTATTAAATTTTTGTTGGTTTCAGCAAAATACAGGGACAGGACAAAAAGGATCCCATCACCAGCAACTGACCAGTAGTGATGGAAACCCAAAGGCATCAATGCTGTGTTAAAAGCACATTGGTGCCATTACAAAATGTGGAATGCACTTCAGGTATTTAACATCAGTCAGGTGCATACCCAAGTGAAACATAAAGTTCACTGCCACCTGGCAGATGTATTTGGCAGCATCGGGACATGTGCCCTTTTAAAAACAGACTCCTCACACTGGGTGTAAGGGTGGTTCAATAGTACTTTGATCAATGGTTGCCAATAGGGTGATTCATGCAGGCCTGCTGTGGGAACTCATGGTATAGAGCTACCAAGGAAATTTTCTCTTCTTATCAGAGGAAAGCTGTGAGAGCTGCCAAGGGAGTTTCTGTTCCTCTATCCGAGGGACTAGCTCTTCTTATCAGAGGAGAGCTGGCAAGACCACACTGTCCTCGAACAGGACGGTGGAGTTCATTGCCAAGGATGAGGCAGCTGACATGAGGAAGACCTTGTAGGTTAGGGGGCTGCACGACCCCCATACTGGGGGGTGCGCAGCCGCAGAAAGACCAGAGACCAAAACTGCTGGGCAGGGCTGACACCTTGAGCCGCTGGGGCTCTATAAAAGCTGGACTCAGGAATGGATGAGCGGAGCTGCACATATCCTGCCATCGAGATCGTGTTGTATCCACAGGGATGCCTGCTAAGCATGCGTGCCGACCAGCTCCTCTGCACCTGAGGACTGTATATCTGCCTTGTCTGTATCTCAGGGTAAGTAACACTGCTTTGCTTGCTTCGTAGGAATAATAGCTTTGCCTGCTTTGTAGGAATAATAGCTTTGCCTGCTTTGTAGGAATAATAGTGGTATGGAACACAAACAATAAACAAGCCGTGACAATTAATGATAATTTTGTGGGGTGATTGAATACACAGATTCTCAAAACACTACTACACTGGGATTTTGGTTTGCCTGTCTTTTTACTGCCTGATTGTAATTACACGTGCTTTGCTATATTACATACCTGATGATATCGTTGTGTATGCCAGTCACAATGATGGGATAAATGGTGGTATCGGGGGGTATGGGTTCCTTATTTCTGTCAGCATCATCTGAAAATGACTTATTTGGGAGCTGACTGTGCTCCTTGTTTCAGGAGCATACCATCCATTGATAAGGACTTAGTTACTCCCCAAAGGAAATGGCACTCAAGACCAGGTAGTCTAGCTGATGGGTATTGTAGGACCAATAAAACTGTGGATGTGCATTGCAAATGGTCTCCTCTGGCTGTTGTTTACAGGAGCTCCTAACAAAACCCTTACATCAAGCAGTAAGTGTCTCCACAGTAGTCCCACTGATTTCAGTGACACTATTCAGTAGTAGCTCAGTGTGAATAAGGGTATCCATCTGACCCTTGGAGATGTAACTGCACCAGTTGAAGGATCTGTCTAGCATTCCCCAAGTAATCTGTGCTTGTAGACATATGGGCTAGCACAAAATTAGGCCAGGGAGTGTGCTGATAGAGCAACAGCCAGAATAATCTGAGCAATAGATAAAGACTCTTGTTACAATCCAAGAGTGGTTCCCTAGTGTAATTAGGAAATGCACTGTTATGCAATTAAGAAAATTAATTAGAAGTAAACATTTAGGGAGTGGAGATTGAAGATCTTCTATGTCTTGTCTAGCTTTGTGGTACTTTTAAGATCTACTGGTGGCATAATTGGTTTTACAGTGTCTCTTGAAGGAGTTGTATTCTCAGACTTCTCTATTGACCACTCCAGTGGCATGGAGCATAATTTGCTGCATACATCAGAATACCTCAACCTACCAAAACCAATATTAAAACAGGCCGTTCACTTTTTGCTCAATGCAGTGAAGCTCTTTGGTCTAGGTTCATACATTCATTCATCTGCAGCTAATTTCTGATTTAGCTGTATCCATCCACTTATAAAATGATCTTGAATTTAGGCGTGGAAACATTTCCTTACCAAGTATCCTCAAGCCAATCATCACTGTGTTGCCATCTAATTTTAAATGAAATAAAGAAGATCTGGCCAACAATATTTTACTTACCTTTTCTTCCAGGAATCCCAAACAAGAAGTGTTAATTCAGAGTAATATGAAGTTGAAATAACTCTCCTCAAAAAAATCACCCCCCCAGTATCTGATGAAAATTCTTCTGTTCTGCATGTAGGAATTCAGAGAAACAATATCCTGATTTGATAAGACATGATCATGCCATATGCTGTTCCCAAAATGTACCTTGTCTTAAAAAAAACCCTGTACATCCCTATTGACAATAGGACATCACCATTACATAGCTCCATTACATCACAGATGGTGATAGGACATCAGGTACTCCAGAGAGATATCCTATAAACTAGAGTAATAATGGACTGAGATGTCTCAATGATTCT
The DNA here is from genome assembly GCA_013399075.1 of Chloroceryle aenea. Taxonomy (NCBI): domain Eukaryota; kingdom Metazoa; phylum Chordata; class Aves; order Coraciiformes; family Cerylidae; genus Chloroceryle; species Chloroceryle aenea. The sequence continues at coordinate 641,181 of VWZY01009985.1, forward strand.
TAAGGGGACAGGCAAAACAAAGTCTCTTGGTGCCACAATAACTGGGACCCCCCTGGGATGCAGAAGTCATAAACCTTTGCCAATCATTCATCTGTGTTGAGCTCCCAACCATGAGCAGCACTTCTTTTGGGGGGTCAAACCTCAGCCTACACATCTTCACGGAGATTTAACCCTCAGAATGTTCCATCTCACTTCTGTATTCCTGGAATTTAAATATTTGAATTTATATTATACAGTGGTCTAACTTACAGAGGAAGAACAGAGAGGCACCTTCCCTCTGATACCACCCCTGGGCTAGGTGGTAGTTCCTTTCCTGGGGACAAGAGATACTGATTTCCATCATTTAAAGAGAAGGAAGGCTTGAAGAAGAGCTTCTCACATCCATCTAGCTAAGCGCTTAAACCACTATGGGAGGTGGGAGGAGTGTGAAAGTGGCAAGGAAACAACTCCTCCGTAGACATATTTCAGACAAAGGGAGTGTTATCACTGTGTTTCAAAAAATCTTGGATCCTCCTGAAATGCTTTAGACATCCTCAGAGATGCTTCTTGGATTGAGTTGCTCAGAGGACTCTTTCCTAGAGAAACATCCAGTACCTGGAACCTGATTAGCCTGAGTCTGAGCTAGATGCCAAAACCTGAAAAATGTCAAAACTGAATTATTTCTGCGTGTTTAGGAATCACAGCTCTCAAGGACCTCAGTAACTCCAGAACAAAGTCTGAAGCACCTCTGAGTGAAGGTATCTCTGCAGGCAGGCAGCAACTGAACACAGGCACGTCTGAGCAGTGCAGATTTGGAGACAGGGTTTAAATGCAGGTGGGGGGCAGTTTAAGTGAATGCCCCAAGGATACCCTAGAAGTCACTAGCAAAGAGAACTGAACCTCATGCTCCCAATTCAGAAGGCTGCACTTAATCTTTCTGCTAACTTAACAAAACAAACAGAAAATCCCTGGTGAGACTCACATAATTTTTTTAAGTTGTCACTTTTTCTTGTTACTCATGTTACTAGCATTACCATACAATGCAAGGCATGCACTGGGAATTTAATTTTATTTTCTCTCTCCACAAAGCTTGTTCATTATTTGCACTCCAGTCAGCTTGGACACTAAGATTTGGTTAGGTAAGTTCTCATTCAAGCTTTCATTCACCAGACCAGCACGTCTGAAATTTAGACATTGTCAACACGTATAAAAATGCACACAAAAAAATTCCCAACCCAAAACTGCGGCAAGTTCAAATTAAATTAACATGTAGTAGGCTGGCACTCTCTGCTGGAATCAACTTCATTATTATTAAGTTCACAACTGCTGCCTCAGATAGCTCCTTCTCTCAGGATTTTGTCTTAAGGTGCTTTACAAATTAGAGGTCAGGCCAGTACTTTATCATTTTCACATTTTTCCTTTAATCCCCTTTCTTCTGTTTAATTAACTCCATGCTGATTCTTTCTGAAACTGAAAATAATTTCCTCATATTCACAGTTACCATGTCCTAGGCAAGGCTTCCCTAGCGGAAGATGCCACCCAAGGCAGAAGGAAGCATCCTTCAAGTGACACACCCTGCATGCTGGAACAGTCCCCAGGGATGCTGTTGCCCTCCAGCACAGATTGCCCATGGGAATCCCTATGGCTGCCACAGTGCCAGCCACTGACAGTAATTAATCCTGTGTCTAACAAGCACTACATTTCCTGAGCTCCAACGCCCTGCAAGTTAATGAGCAAATATGCTGAGCTTTTAAAATGTAGCAAAACACAATTTGCCATAAACTGCCTTGGTCACGAAGCCCCTTTAAACACCCACAGGATCATACCTGCTTCAGCGTGTGTGCTAGGTAAATTTACACAGCAGTCTAAGAGTGTGATTACAGCTTGGGAAAACATACCCAGTTTTACAAACATACAGTTTTAAGCTAGCTGCTTAGTGACTGTGCCAGATACCTTACTGGCATCAATTATCAAATAAATCTCTTTAAATAAAAGGAAAGTTTCTTTTCTAGTCAAGCCTACATGAATTACATTAAAGGTGGATGACATTGAAGTCCAGGTATCCAGAGAGGTGGCCTAGGAGTGCTGGTTAATTAGGCAGTGAAGGTGTGTGGTGAAAATAAAACACTGAAATGAAAAATCTCTGGAAATCCCAAACTCTGTGCTATCTGTAGCTAAGCTGTGGCAAAAGGATTTAATTTGTTATTAAAGAAGGCACTGATTATTTTATAGTCAAAGCAATATCACACTGCCCTGATGTACTCTTTTTCCTTCAAAAGCTTCAGCAGAAAGAAGTAGCCTGACTTCTTTCAGAGGTGGGAAAGGCAATGAGAGTTATGGGTACCTAGTAATAAAACTTTTTCACTTTTTGTCTAAGTACAGGCCCTTGATGGCACAGAGGCTGATTGCTTAATTTATTTTCATCTTCTGTGATGCCACTGCCAGGGTAGTGATATTCTTGGTGGGAAGTTCTCTAGTGACCCCATGGAGCTGTAGGGTTGACTAGAGACACAGAGAAAACATCCACTTACACTGAAATGTGTTTAATGTACTCATGTGTTTACAACACAATGAAGACACATCTTTGGGAAGATTTGTGGTGCTTTGTACATGGATAACCCAGTAGTTTTCTTGGGTACTCTGTCCTTTATTACCTGTTACAGAAGCTGCTTCAAAGTGGTATGTGACAGAGCACCTGAGTCATGCTCCCCTTGCCATTGATTGTAGCTATTGCTGATGTTCCAGGTCTGGAGCACTGGTATAGACCCTGTTATGTCTTTTGTCTTGGCTGGCAGGGAGTGACTAGTGAGAAGAATAATGGAAATCTTTCTCCAAAACCAGTTTCCATGAGTTTTTTATATATAGCAGGGGAATACTGAAACATTTTACCATATCAGCTGACAAGAACCATACAGCAGAGATGAAAATGTAACCGTCTGTGCAGTTAGGAGAATAAGGGAGAGAATATCAAAAAGGATGTGGGAAATTAGAGAACCCTGAAATGCTTTAAGACATTGGAAGAAGTCCTCTATTTAAAGTAGCCTAGACAAACCCAAACTGATGAGAGATCAAACCAAGGAGCAGACCAAATAGCTTTAACTCAAAGAGAGCATCACTGGTCTTGGTTGGGTTCTTTTGAATTAATAGGAGGTGGGTTAGAAGAAATACATTAATCCCCCCTTGAACCAACACTCTATATTTTACACATTTGGAGACAAAAACAGCACTGTTTTACAGAGTTTTCTATATAAGAGAAGAGCATCTGTTTTTCTAAGTCAGCCCTGTATATTATAAAGAGAGTACACACACCTTCTCTGAAAGCAGCAGGAGTCAGAGAATAAGCCATTTCCTTCAGTTCCTGACACCATTCATCTCCTGCATAGACAAAAAGCTCATTTATTCAACTTCTTCCCAGTTGGTATCATAGAGTTTGTTTAGGTACTTCTTTAGTCCATCTCCAGGATTCATTCCTATCAATTATATTCTGCTTTATGCTATTCTGCTTCCAACACAGCCCTCCCCAAGAACCACACCAGCCAAGCCCTCCCACCCACACAGACAGGTGATGCTGCACTGATGGGGACCTGCACTTCAGGTCAGATCTGCATCAAAGTTTTCAAAGATGGAGGAAGGAGTTAATGACTGGCCAATAGTAACAAGTGAAGTAATTTGCTCTACTAAAGAAATAGGATTTTATGCTGTACTTGCCAGCTATACAGAGAGAGACAGACACCATGGCAACAAGCTTGTCAGGCAGTAGCAGGGCACTGCTTTAAGATTAACTATCACCAGGGACATCATTAGTAGTGAGAAACTTCAAAAGCTTTGGAATTTGGGTTCCTTTTTCACCCAGAATCTCACTTGATTTTATGGACTTTATTTGAATCTCCAGTCTATAAGCTTAGGCTGGGATAACAACAACAGCAGGCTGGGATATTGGATGCATTCTGAATAAGATGGAAAGGAAAAACATGCTCACAGTATATCAGTGCTTCTAGACCTGCCAGGTTGTCTGAATTGTATGGAAATGAAGAACTAAAACATACTGCTGAGTCAGGTTCAGTGGGATAGTCTGAAGTAAAGAATGAAAAGGAGTTTGGAAAGGACTACTCCTCCTGTGCTCACTCATAACCCATGGATCTCATCATTAGCCTGCAGTGATGGGAGAGATGCCTCTGTAAATCTCCCATTCTGGGAGGATGAGCAGGTGACAGATAACTGTATGTATGAGGTTGATTCTTTTTACCCTCCCAGCTAGAAGCCCAATGATAGACTTGTATCTCATGAAGATGTTTACTCTGGTGCAAAGCTGCTGTCAGATGCTGATGTGACAGGATTTATACCCACAGGAAGTTCCTCTATAGGCAACCACAAGACAACTAGTGCACAAGGTGTTTGGAACTCTGAACATTGTCTAATATGAATCACATTTTACAGGATGAATATACAGAGTTCAAGTTTTCAGTTCACATGGCTGCAGTGCAAATTAAAACATTCTATAGGAAAGTTGAGAGAGAAAGGAAAGATATGAAGAGCTACTGCAGAGTTTTTATGGGGGGGGGGGGGGTCTCTTTTGCCCCACCTCATTTATAAAGTGCTGAGAATGTCATGCAGTATGGTTTTCATAGGGACAGAGAATGCATCACAAATTCACGAACCTTTGTGACTTGCCTGCATTCTAATTCCTTTTGACTGAGCTACTCAAATCTAATGGGAGCTGCAGCGCTTCACAGCTCTGAAAATGAAGCACAGACAACACACCATGTGTAAGAGTGTACAGAGTCCAGATGCCCAAGCCCTGGCTCAGCCCACTATGCTCCACTGCTTCCACAGGAGTTACTGCAGGTGTTTTAGTCAAAAGGCATTGTAGCCCCACCAGAACTAACTGGGAGAAATTACGAGCACAGACATTTGTTCAGCTTGCAGCTCAAGGAAGGAAAATAAGGTGGACATTAATCATCTTTTTGCAGATGCGTCAACTAAAAAGAAGTGCATTCAATCTCATGAAAAGGCTCATTTTTGAGCAGTTGTTCTCTCAGACCTGATAGCCAAGTGCTGTGCTCAAAGAAAAAATGAAAGAGGAGGTGGCTCCTCTGGAGCTGCCTGCTTCACAAAGATAAAGGAAGATGAAGTGCACCACTCTGCCCATCCTGTATCGGAGGGTGAAAGTCATTGAGATAACCATGAAAACTATTGTGGTGGGGGCATCTTGCTTGAGGTAAAGGGAAAAGAACTGGGAGCACTCAATGGATTTCTTCACAGATGTGAGTTTTCCTAGTCTTGTGGAGAGAGGCCTCTCTGTGATCATAATTGGAATGAATTTATGAATAGCACATATGAACAGAAAGCAAATTGGAAGCTGCAAGCAGTTAGCTCACCCTGTTGTATGGTTAGTAAGGAGAGAGGTTGTCTACTCAAGATATGGGGCATGGAAGAACCCATTCATCTTACTGAACATGCAGAGCATTCACTAGAAAATTCTCAATGTTTTGGAGACCTCACCGCATTCCATGTAGCTCTGTCTTCCAGGCAGATGGAGGTACATAGACATCTGTTGTTGGTCAGCAGGCAAATATCTATCATAAAAAAGTGGTGGCAACTTAAGAAAGCTGTACGCATGTCATGATCAGTGATGCATGCACAGGGACAGCAGGTAAAAGCCTATGGTACTCTGGTGGCTGTTTTTTTAATCCAGCAACCTGAACTACACATTTATTTCTCTTACTGGGAAATGATCTGTAAATAAGAGCAGTGAATACCATCTATTAGAAAGGTAGAGCCATGCACTGAAACAGGTCATACATCCCTTTTAGTCAGACAGCTGTAGCCAGCACCAAGAAGAAATGCTGCAAGATGTCAAGTGGAGGCATTCTGTGTTTGGAGACAGAACTAAACAACAGCTTTCTTCTTGCTTAAAGAAAGAGCTTAGGAACAAGCAGGTGTGGAGAAAAGCCCCTCTCAAACACAGCACTGAAGAAAAAAAGGGGGTGGAGCCTTGGCCCCACCTCTGCCTTGGGGACACAGATCTCCACTTGCACTCCTCCTGCTCCTGGTGAGAGGTTTCCAAGACATGTAATCTCGGATTGTCACCCCATTATTACAAGTTACAGAAATGTTTTCCAGTCACTAAAAAATACTTACATTATCTTGCCTGCATTGCTATACTATTATTTTTTATAATACTGTGAAATCAAAGGCAAAGATTTTTTTTTTTAAAGGACAAAGGTTTTAACCAGTGACTCTTAGCTTCCATTTCTTCTCTAAATCACAATCCATATTAACACATCCTTTGCACAATAAGCTCCTAGATCTCCTACATGAACGTTTTATGTTCCTCCCAACACTTGCCTTCGCGAACTTCAGAGCTCCAGTCACTCACCTTCTAAAACTCCATCTCTGGGCACTGAAACACACATATGGACAGGCATTCATAAATCTCAGCTGAAGTAACCTCAGCAACTTGCCTATGGCCTTCCATCCTCTCTGCTCTTCTCTGAGCCAAGGCTTACAAAGGAGCGCCATTACATTTGCCTGATTGCTTGTTCATCCTCAGAGCTCTGCCCATGCCCATTTGCCCTGTGCTCTCAGCAGCTCATTGTCTGCCTCTGAACTCCTCACCCCCAGCTTCTTCTGGAACTTGGCACAGCCAAAGTGGACAGTTGGCTGGGAAGGGAGGTAGCCAGAGCAGCAACGCAAATTTTGTCTGCACTCTGAGCATGGGTTTCTCTGTGAAACATATGCTGGATGTTGCAGGCAATGGAGATTCCTTCCAGGATTTTGAACACTGATGAACTTTGATGCACAGTTAGAAATCAATAAAAAACCACCTGCTCCCATCTGTGGTAAATCAAAATTTATGACATTTCAGCATGACAGAGAAATACTCATTGGGCAGAAAAAGGAAAATTAATTTGAGTTTGTTTTATTTATCTTATTATTATTCAATAGTACATTTAATTTATAACTGACAGGAGATTAACCACACTAAAAATGAAGTAACTTGCCAGTAATAAAAACAAATTCCTATCTCTGCTTTTCATAACAAGAAGCCGCCAAACTAGTGGTTCTGTGTTCAGAAGACTCTCAGAGGTCTCTGCTGAATTCATCAGATACGTTTCAAACCAGAGTGGAGCACAGCCACTGAGGGAAAGACAGAGCAATGAGTCAGAACATCTGGAACGTCCACAGGATGCCATTGGGACACTCTACCACAGCTCCGGGAAAACAAGCTGGCAAAGGCCAGAGCTGCTTTTTAATCTGTTGTACATGTAGGATCTATCTGCTCTGGAACTTTGGGGAAATTTATTGCCAGGATCAGCCTCAAATATTTCAAGTGGGGGTCTCTTCCGAGGGAAGGCCAGCGCATGACCTTAGAAAAATTCTAGGGTCAGAGTATACAGTATACAATTTCAGCTAGGTTTAACTAACTGTGACTAAGGGTCACAGGGCTTCCTAGCCATCCTCCTTCCTTCAAGCCAGTCTTCAACTGAGAGGACTAATTGGATGGACCTCTTGGGGCCCCTTCCAGCTGTTTCCTGAGATAAATTTGTATTCTGCAAAGGTAAGACTCAAGCTGATTACTTTTATTATGGTTTTGACAGGAGAAATTTGCATTAAAAACAATGCAGGAAAAAAAAGACTTGACATCTTAAAAGGTCTCTTCTAATTCTGGCAGGTTGATCAGTACATTCTCTGCCAGACAAGAACAGTTCCCTGCTGTGTATTTTCTAATGAATTGACCACTGCCTTCTAAAAGCAGATAGTGAAGCATGTTGCATAAGCATCTTCTTAAGCAACCTTAGAGGTTTTGAATATATCTATAGGGTTTTTTCTTATATAAGGTAAATGTTCATTCTGCTAATTCAGATGGGTCTTCTGAGCTAAGAAACTTTTCACAGAAACAAACTTTCCCTCTGAATCCCTATTGAGTCTAACACTTTTTAACTATTTTAGCGCAGTTGATTGCTTGCTGTAGCTTAACCAGATGGTATTTCAGTCTGATCAGCCTCACCTCAGCCAAAGAGAGCTGGATGACTCCACTTTTGTCTTTGTCCAGGAGATGGAACAGTTCTGAAAAGTAGAAGAGGGGGGAAAATAATTGACAGAAGCCACAGATTTTGGCACGCAGAGAATCACTGCCTGACAAAATGTAGAGGTCTGGCTTTTTGCCATGATCTACTGGAAGTCTAGACCAATTCTGTAAGATATTACTACAGCTGTTGTTCTTTCCTCTTACAAGTAATTTCTGAGACACCACATGGGGCAGAATAGTCAGATCTACAGCAGCAAACTGAGAGTTGGCAGCAGGACAAATATAAAATCCAATATGGTAGCATCTGGTATGATCCAGGGATAAACCTGTAAATCATGTCTAAGTAAGGACTGAAAATGATAAATAATACCATTTTTAGGAGTTGGGACAACTTGGGAGCCAGAGCACTGGCCATAAAATTCAGATGACTATAAAGCAAGAGTGTGGTAGGTTATGAAAACACATCCCCTATCCTACATGGTTGTTCAGACAGAAAGGTTTTTGCTATTTCTCCGACAGACACAATTTTGCTGGCACCCTCATATCTCCGTGCCATTTGCTACATTCACAGTTAGAAGACAACAAATACTTAATGAAACTCCAAAGTTTTCAGGATTTCCCCTTTCCTGATAAATGGAGGCACTTACTGAAGAGGGTTTCCAAGCGGATCATACAGGCCACAAAGCCATCAAAATCAATGGTCAGCTTGCTGCAGGCGTAGCGGATGACAATGCTGTGTTGCACCTGATCGTTGAGCATGAAACCTGAAGACATGGGAGGCAGATGAATCACTGACATGGCAAGTTAATATGCTGTCTTTGATGTGACTTATCTACGGACTGCTGCACCTACAGGCAGACCTGAGTGAAGGACTGGGACTGTTCCTCCCAGAAGGTCTGTTGAAATACATCACCCACCTCTGCTGCAGGTCCTTTCCAGAGCCCATTGTGCTGGGTGAAGAAAGGCATAAAGTTCCCCCACAGCATTTTGTCAGACTGCATATTTCACATTGTTTCACAGCACAATCACTCCTATGTTCCCCAGATAAACCCCTAATTAGCAAGTCTTGGCACTGCAGCTGAATAGCAGTGATTGCAGTAAAGCCAATTGCTCACATAACACATTGGGCTCTATTCAGGCCCATATTAGTGCTATTTCTGACTCTGGATCATCCACATAAACTCCACTGAGCACAAGACAGATCAGAAAAGCAGTGCTCTTCTAGATGTCCCTGAGCTGGTAAGCACTGATCCAAAAGTGAATAGCACACATCAGAGAGGATATCATTGGGGCATGCCTTGATCAGGCTTGCCCTTTCTCTAGGGTAGAGAAAGGTGGTAGGCAGAAATGAAGGAAAAATAGGATTCAGACATAGCTCTGAAAGCAGACAACTAGATTAGGAAATAATGAGGCCAAAAATAGAGCAAGCAATAATCAGATAGATAAGCAATGGTCACAGCATGGACAAAAATATCAGTGGTTCATAACGCAGAACAGAGGATGGGTTTTGATGTATATAACAGCAAAAGGATATAGCAGTATGTGACTGTCAGAAAGGGAGAATGGCATGAGCGATGCTGTGATCTAGGAGACAGGAGGGAAACAAAGCCATTAAAAGGCCCTGCTGTTCTTCTGATGTTTGGTGATCTGACAGTGTCCCCAGGCAAGGTACTCACCTGCTTCTCTGAGGGCATTTCGCATCTCATGGGAGTCGATGGTACCGGAGTAGTCACTGTCCACTTTCTTATAGATTGCCTACAGCAGAGGAGAATGAGGGAATGTGTTGATGGCTTTTCAATATGTGCCTGTGCAGTGCTGCGATGATGTGAGAGCAGGCAGGCAGGCTTTGGCTTCCGTAGCTGAGTAGCAGCAGTAGTGAAGACGTGGTAATGTGAGGCTCATCAGGGGTTAGCAGCCAGAATGAAATAATCAGGTGTTCTGTAGCATTTAACCTTGGTTTGCTAGTCCATTCTGCAGCCTGTGCCCTGCCATCCTCCTTGCTCCTGTAGCTAGATTAGCACCACAAAAGTCATGCCTAACTCTGGGGCATCCACATCATTCCTCTGTTGTGTGGACACACAGACTCGGGTTTCTGATGGCTGGGTCAGGGACTGCTTCTACCAGCCCAAGTCCATGCTCTTTGAAACATTAATGAGCAAGGGAAATGTTTCAAGTAGCTACTGGCAAAGAAGGCAGACTGGGAAACACAGTCCCATGGGCTGGCAGCTTGCCTGCCTTCATGTTACACGGTGGCAGACAGGCCATTGAGAAAAATATTCAATCATTTGGCAAACTTCAACAGACAAAAGCCCATTTTGCTCTATATTTCAGACACGATGATAGATGCTTCCTACTGCCAGCAGGTTTATTATGCAGAATTACATGCCACTCAGACCTACATCTCAGACTGCTATTAGCTAACAGGGTTTGTTCTACTGACACCAGCCTTCGGGCAGGGCTGGTTCTTCATGAACCCAACACCTCCTCATGAGCCTCCAGTACAGATGCTCTGTGCTGACCAGCATCAAGTATGGTAGCAGCAGGCTTGCCTGAAAGTGATTTTGTAAAACAAAGCAGGTCCACACTTGATCTTCCTTTAAACTGCTTGATTCTGGATCAACTTTTCAGGATATTAAATCCTCTGCCAGAAAAATAACTCATCACTTCTACAAGATTTTAAAAATACAAAGCCAGGGTTTGGTAGATCCTATGAAAGATGTGTTTCTTGTATTTGCTTCTACTCAGCTAGCAATGTAAAATGCTGCAACAGCAGAGCTATGTTTATATGTGCTTTAATACAGCAGGCAGCAGAGAGGTCTGGCTTTGCCAAATATGTAAAAGGGTTACTCTGGATTTCCATAAGGTATTGCAAATTATGGAGAGTGGTGGGGCCAAGGTGAAAGAGGAGCTGCTTGTAGCCTTTCAAATCAGAGATGTTTCTGAGGTCTGGAACAAACTCCAGCCCTGAGAAGGAAGGCTTGCAAGTATATCTGCCTGTGGTGGCTTAACCCTATCTCAGTTCTGTGTCTGTATTTCAGAGATAATATTATGAATATATCAGGAATATTATGTTACCAAATAATTTTGAATCTTCATCCAAAGTGTCTTGAATTCTACAAGTCCCAGTGTGCCAGTCCCGTTGGTCTGGGGATGTTAAGGCATGGTTCAAAAAATCAGGATTCCTCTATCCTTAGCAAAACTGGAGCACAACCAGTTCTGTGATAAAAGTAGATCACTCATCACAGTGTCATCTTAATACCATATTAGTTCTCATTTCTAATGCACCTCCATCTCACACAGACATGCTCACAGCTTTACATTTGCTTAGCTAAAAGCATGCCAAGAGTTGCTAGGCTATCTGCACTCTCAAGGAATGATATATGGGATTGCTAAATATATGAGCGTGATTAGGTCCACTAGTGTTTTGTTCAGTTAACAGTAGATTAGAGTCCTTAGGGAATAAAAAGGATTTGCCTCCCAGAAAGTGTTAGAAACAAGAGGAAGGAACTGCAAGAGAACAGAGTCAATAGTAGGCTACAGTTTCCTCCCATGTACTTTAAGGCATTGAACATCCCTTCCTATTGAAAATTATGCAGAAACAGGGGGTTGGCCCCCATGAAGCTGTACTTATTGAGCTGCCTTTTTGCATTTAGGAGACTGGAGTGTAGGGCAAAGACATCACTTCTCCTAACAGCCAGTGATCCACAGATAACCCCTGCTGACCTCAACATGACCATGTCATGAGATCAACAGTAGTGTAATCCTCACAGCATGGCTTTTGACCTAACCAATGCACCGGTTATCTTCCCAGCACATCAAAGGAGTGTGGGGCAGATGTGCTGACCTCTCCTTTTCTCTTGGCTGTGCAAAGTTTAAAAACTCCTATGTGTCCTACAAGCTATGCAGAATGGAGGAGGCACACCATGTACTTGCAGCCTTCCCCCTTTGAACAGGCTCTTCAGCCTCTTCCTGATGTTTTGAGCCCCGTAATCTACAAGCAGTAGCTGACAGAGGGGAAAGTTGAGGTTGTGCTTAAACCTGCCTCTCAACAGGCGCACTGTGTACACACAGGAAACTGCACAGGTATATCCAGGCAGAAGGTCCCTGCTTCTTCTCCCTGCTATTTTTAGGGAAAGTTTAAGCAATGCAGAGCAGGTGAGAGAAGCAGCCAATGATTAAATGGTTCAGGTTTCTGCAACCCTGAGCTGATAGAGCTGCTTGGCTGAACTTCATGCCTCCAGTCCCATGTCTGGACAATGGACAAGCTCATCTAGTCAGGAGCTTTTACAAAGGGGATCCAAAAACTCTAAGGTGACAAAGTTACATGCAAAGGATACATCAAAAAGGCTGATCATCTCCCTGCAAGTGTTAATGTTGAAGCCATCACTTTTAATATCCTTTCCTGTACAAAGAGGAAGTAAAAATCCAAGTCAGAAATGTTTTTAGACAAATATTTTTCTGCAGACACCCTTGGAGATGTCAGACACCTTAAAGCCTTGTTAGCAAAGTAAATACTCTGACATTTCTTGCACTATTTCCCTTCAGCGGATTAACACAGTGTTTTGGGCACAGGGTCAGGGATCCTATTGGTTTTGGAGAGTGGGAAGTATCTATCTGTTCACAGAATGTAGGCAGCAGCATATCTTCCTGTGGTGGTTCTCCCAACAGGGTACAGGGAATATAGTGTCTCTGTGGGACATCAGCTGACAGTGCTTAGAAGGAGGGCAACAAGTGACAATTTTCCTACCATATTAGAGGTTCAACAAGCCAGAAGAAACTCAGCTGGGGGCAGAGACAAACTCAGCTTTTCATCACCCTTAGCTGATAGAGAAGGGATTGTGAGCACAGATCCCATCTGTGTGTTGATGGACCCAGGCACAGGCTTTCACTGTGACCAAAGAGCAACTTTCTATCTCACCATTTCAGCATGTGCCTTTCAGCTTCATTCAATGGGATCTACATTGTATTACTTACGCTTCGCCAAAACCCGGTTAAGGATAGTTTGAAGTTCCATTGCACTCACTTCACAGTCCTGAACAGAAACCAACACATACTTCAGTTGTAAACTCAAAAATTATTTGAAAGAAACTATATTCATTTACTGTCAGGCATCTGGAGACTATCTTTCATATCTGAGGCATGTAAATTTTTTATTTTTTATATTTTTTAAACACTTTATACCTACCATCAGGCATCACATAGAGGAGATGTTCAGAAATCACATTTCCAAGCCTTTCATAGGGGAAATAAGTGGTTTGTTAGGTGCCATGGTGACATGATGCAGTAAATGATAACTTTTTAATAAGTTGGACTGAATTGGTGGTTGTTTTCTTTCTAAGCTGAAGAGTTTCAGAAGAGCATTTGAGATTTTCCAGGCTTATGGAAACTTCAACCAGACAATACTAAAAATTGCCCTCTCAACACTCAGAAAAGGTTTTCTTACTAACAAGATGTCTTTCCTCTCCAATGCTAGTGGCCACATGTTCATTAAGAGAAAATCTGATGTGACAGCCACAGGCTAGCACAGCAGGGCTTTGTAGATACTGAGGTTTGTCAAATACAATAAATAGAGAGAAAGTTCAGCCAACAGTTTTCCAGTTCCCGGGGGTTTTAAACAAAAAGGAAGGAATTGGCCAACTAGGCAATTGTCAGAATTATACGCTAACTCCGCAGGTCATTTATTTCACTGTGGGATAATATTTTCACAGTCCTCACTCCCATCACTCCTATTTTCAAAGTTATTCCATCCTCTGCGTTACTGGGGGGGAATCACATTTTGCACCAATAAGAGGAACAATGTAATAAAACTGCTCTATTGTTAAATAAATGAAACTGAATCTGCAAGTTAATAAAAGGGGAGAACTGCTTTCTTCTTTGAAGACTAGAAAGTAAAAGAAAACAAGTCAAATATTTGCGTAATCATAACGGAGAGGTCACAGTCTCTTTCTTCCACTTTAATCCACTTACCTCACCAGAGAGCTTTTGAAACAGACTCTTGAACTCATCATCTATGTCTTTGTTGTCAACATGAGGCTAGAGGGAAGAGATGACCGAGAGTGTGGTTTACAAGGTGGTTCTAGAAAGCAAGCTGTGGATATCATAAAGCAGCTTTACAGGGGACTATTTAGAGCAACAGAAAATGAGCATTTGCTCTGCAGCAATGGCAAAACAAAGGCACTACGTAAATCACAACCAGCTGGGGATGGCTTCATTTTGGAGTATATACTTTCTAAGACTGATGGAAAAGTTTTCTTATGTTACCAAGGTAGTTTTATAAAATAGTTGCAGCAACAACATTGCTGCACCTGGCCAGAGCAATTCAGCAGTTCCTTGGAAGCCTGCTTTTGCAGTTTCTCTCAGGCTTCATGAAGGCTATTTCTCTCAATGGAAAGGATCATTCTGTGTCCTTCCCACCTTCTCCTACCTGTGCTAGATGTAAGGACAATTTCACAGGTTCCAGTCCAGTGCCACATGGGCCCAGGTACGTGAAAATGCACATGGAATTAAGACATGGAGATGTGTAAAGAATCCCCACAACCAAAATGCATTTCTCCTGAGCACAAACACGTACTGTGATCCCAGCTCAGGGGAGAAATAAAAATCTTGCCACTGTTTTGTCCCCACATTATGATGAAAAAGTCTTCTAGGAGAAAAAAAACCCGAAAAAACAAACAATCTGCCCATTTAAGACATTTACCTCATATGGGTTTGCATATACCACATCACCAATCATCCTAAGGAAAAAAAAAAACACAAACAAGCCAGCTAGAAATTATGAATGCCTTTAAAATAATTAGCAAAACAAGCTGTTTTAATCTAAAGTGTAATGAATGCACAGAACAAATGCCCAAGTTTCTTGCTTCCCACATTCCCCATCCCACCTCTGAAGACATTTTCCTTGGTTTTGTCTTGTATCCAGACTCCTGGTTTTGTATTTAATGGCTGCTACAGATACAACCCTCTTTTAACACTATCTCCCTGTTGTTATAATCCCAATTCACTCTTTAATTGTGGGAACTTCTACTTCACAGACCTGAGGGATCTGGTTACCACTTGTGTGCTTGGTGGAGGCCATCTGAAGAGCCATGGCTTTCTACCATGGATGTATACATCGCCTGTGGTAGACTACATAAGAAAAAAGGTCCTAGTAATGGGCCTGTTTTGCTGGCTTAAAGGAACAGGCAGAGCACAGGATGTCTCTTACACGCCGCTCCAGCAGAAGAGGTGGCTTTACAGAGAAGGTACGCACCTCATTTTAGTGTGTTTCTCAGAAAAAACTCGCAGACAGAACTCTCCATTTTTGTATGGCTCAAAAGTGGACGGCACAATGAGGTACTCTCCCCGGGGCAACTTCATGCGGCTGGAGACTTCGCGAAGGTTGACGTAAGGATCAGACCGGGCTGCTGGTTGGTTCCTTGCGAAGAAAGCACGGTTCACATAACCATCTGTGTCATTTTCCAGCTGTGAGAAATGTGCTTTTGTTAGAAACTATTTGACAATTCACTGGCAAATCAGCCACCTTATTTCAATTTCTGTACTTTAAAGCCATCTCAAGTTTCTCTTCGCACAAAATAACACATCTCTGGGTGATGGCATAAAAGATAACTACCAGAATTTTGTCATGGGAAACAGGCAGATAATTAGAAGGGTCAAGGATCTTTATAAAGATCATCGTTTCACATGATCCTTTACAATCTGTGATATAGAATAAATAAAATTATCATAGTTTGTGCTCATATCCAGTCAAACTTGTATCTTCTGTGCTTAAGTTGTCCATGTGTTAAGCATTTTTTGCTTTCACAGGCTGCTATGGACAAATTTAAATTTCAGAATATTTTTGAGCAATTTATAGTATGGAATGAATCTCCTATTTGCATAGAAATTGTAGTCTCTGATTTCTTTAAAGGGACAGAAAAGTAAACAGGACAGAGAAAATGGTCACAAGAGTAAGACTTTTGGGCCACAATAGATGATTTACTCAACTTCTTAGTAATACTAAGGATATTCCTTTGGATTACATGGAAAATAGTACTTAACTTTTCCTTAATACCACTATACTCTTAAACAAGTGAAACATTGTTTAGCTCATAAAACAAAACACTGATGTAAGAAGAAACTGTAGTTTAAGAATAACATCTCTGCTGTAAACTCCTTGTTCGTTACTTTTGCTCCCCAGGGATGTCTTTCAAAAATTGTGACTCAATAATCCACAGAAAGTGCTGTGTGGCTGACACAAGGTGAGGAACATTGCATATGGATAAGATTTCTGTCTAAGATCAGAGCATACAAAGATGTTACCAAACATTTTATAATCATTCAGTATTTCTGCTGTAAATTGTAGAAAAATGTGGGGTTTTTTTTTGTTTTGAAGATTGGATTTGATATTTATTCAACAGCTCCATCTTTTCTCCTCACTCAATATTTAGCTAAGTGGGAAGGCAAAGATGAGGAAGACAGATCCATATCTTTTTCAATATATACAGTACATTTCCCATTTGCATCTGCAAGGCTGTTGAAAGAACACAGTTAATTGCTACATGACCACACATTCATTTACCGAGAGAGAAGAAAAGAGCTGAAAAGCCAAGCTAAAATTGGCAGTGCGGGGCTTCTGGACCTCAGTAATGAGTATAGGCTATTCCTACAGCCAGACACCCCTGGGGTCTCTTTCTTCAGGAATGAAAAGTCTCTTTACCTCCACACTGACATCTGGGAGGATTAGGAAAGATTGAGCAGGGCTTGTTCATTATCAGGAGCCCCAGCTCAGAACTATAAAAGGAATGGATCCACAGTTTGGCATTTCTTCTAAATGACATCAGCTACAATTTCTCTATTTTAGAGTGCAGAGACCCAGTTCTGCCTTCATCTGTACTAAACAAACAAATGCTAACCTGTTATGCAACATTAGCAGAAGTCAAATTTCAACACGTATAAATGAAGACAAGAATGAGAATCAGGTGTCTGTAACAAACCCCAGTCCCCTGGAAATGGTTATTCAGAACTTGAGATGTCGGTCCAGTGATCCAAGAACAAAGCTCTCCAGAAGAGCAGTCATTAGTAAGGAAGTAGTCTTCCCAGTATCTAAATTCTCCAGTGCAACTGGAGGTACACATCTGGAGACTAGAAGTCTTCAGCAAAGATTACATACCTCCTGAGGAATCTGAAAGAAAGAGGAAGAGATGATGTCAAAGGGCGGCTGCATACCCTCATTCATCATTAGAAAAAAAAACCTTAGATCAGATAAAGCCTCCTTCATACACCTTTTTTCAAATTTTCATTTACAACATTTACATTTCATTTACAACATTTCATTTACTACATTTGTAGTCTCTGATTTCTTTAAAGGGACAGAAAAGTAAACAGAACAGAGTAAATGGTCACAAGAGTAAGACTTCTGGGCCACAGTAGATGACTTAACTCAGCTTCTCTTAGTAATACTAAGGATATTCCTTAGTTACTTAGCTCCGCTTTGCTAACCAAAACCAAACTGAGAATTTCTTACAGTAGAGCTAAAATCTACTAGTCTGCATTTTCTGGAATAAGATGTAAATTTAAGGCTACCATCAATAACAATCAGCCTGAGGATGATGAGACTGTCATAAGGCAATTATAACAAGTAATAAATTTCATCTTCTGGCCCTTCCTAAATTGACTACATTGCTGTGTTAATTTGTACCTCCAAATATAAATTATCTTTTCCAAAAGCAATTACTTAAGAGCACAGATTCCAGTGACAGCCAAAGAGAGTGTCCTCCCAAATCCCAAAAGAGTATTTGAAAATATCACCCATACAATGACTCTGGAGCCTGAGATGGCCTCTCAAGACCTCAGGTCTTCTTCCCTGTAATAAGCATATTAGAAGACCAGGGGCTCAGTGATGGACACACTTACAGTTATTGTCAATAAGTAGTTTGAGCTATATGACTTAGAAAGGCTCTGCAGGGCAGGCAGACTTGAGCATACTTCTCTTCACCTTCTCCTGCACAGAGATCTGCTTTAGGTAACCATTCATACTGTCCTACCTAGACCTTCTCAGCCACAGCATCTGTTGCGGTGACAAATCTCCAACAGTGTGTGACCCAAGCAACTTGGATCATAGCTGAATGTTTACCTGAGATGACTTAGCAGCCATATCTTTCAAAATAAAATCTTCATCTTGTTAAGAGTCACAAAGTCTACCTTACTGTGGAATAGATCACAGAGGCGGCAGATGGGATGAAATAGATGCAAAGCACAGAAGTTTTGCTAACTTCTCCAGGGTTCTACTCAGTGATATGAGCAGAAAAACATCCTTAATGTGCAAATTCAGCATGCCAGTAGGCCAGGGTGCTTGGCACCACACAGATGGCAACGCAGAAATGTGCTCGGTGAGAACCATTTGTGTATGCAGACATTTACACACTAGGGAAAACCTTTCCTGGTTTTGAACTATCCTGCACAAGATATATTAACAGAAGTCAGCCATTCCCATCTGCTCCCACCTGTGCTACTTAATGATCTTCATCCAGTGGAATCTATGGAACATTAATTGCTTTTCTCCAGATATGATATTGGGATGATAACACTGGTTGGAAATTTTTTTATTTGCTTCTCTCCTCACATCACAGAAATTAGAGCTGACACTGTAGTTTATTACTTCTCTACATTATATTTTTAGAGACAGATTCAACTCTGAGAGGATCAGATAAAAAAAACCAAACCCACTATTGCTGAACTAGAGTGGTAGACAATGAATCAAAGCAATTTTCAAATGCAAGGAAAGATAAAAAATAAAAAAAAAGGAAAGTGACTACCAAACACTAATGATAAGCTGTAATCAGAAATACTCTTCTGGAACAGCCAGACACACTGAATCTGTACCCATTCAGATTTTGTAAGTGAAAGTTCTCAATGAAACTGTTGTTAAATTATTACCTCTTATTTATACAGCTCTCTTGTTCAAGTGGAACAAAACCTGAGCCTAAATTTACCTGAATCTTCCCATATTATGTGGAACAGGAAGAAATGAGGGAAGGATCTGAATCATCTTTCAAAATCCAGGTTTTACTTTAGTGCTGAATATCAAGATGTAGCATATTGCTATTTTTTCCAGATTAAAGCCTTTAATCAGGAACAAACATTACCTGATAGAGAGAATAACCAATACTATGCAGAGCTTCTCCCATTTTCTTCTGTCTCCTGCGGTTCTTCTGCATCAGGCCCACCAGTATAGTACAGCATGGCTCATTCAAACTCCCTTCATGGTCATCATCTGGTTCATCCAACCGGATTTTAAACTGGGGATTGGTCCAGTATGTTGCTAATTCCCAAGGCAAGACAAAAAGAAGGAGATTTTGCTGTCGTTGCAGACAAGAGGACTGTCACTAGAATTACAGAGAATACCTCTTCAGAAGAACTTCTGTCTGGAGTTTTTCCAGTCCTTTCCATTACATTATATGGTTCTATGGTTTCACAACTACGCTGAATAACAATTGCAGCCATGGCAAATCAAAGCACCAAGGTATTTCCTGGGGAATAACAACCAGCAGGGAGGAGCTGATATCATTAATTCCAGCCAGACATTTATATCCAGGAAATATCCTTGGCTGAGGCTGTTATTGTTGCAAGAGGACCAAATGCCAGGCAGCCTCTCCAGAGGTCTAACCCAAAAATGAATAGGAAACAACACTGGCACTGAACTGTGACACTTTCCTGGCCTACCTGACCCTTTGGAGGATTACTCTAGTCAGTAGCAAAAGCTGTGTAAGCAGGAAAAGCAGACAGATGAAAAAAAAATACAGCCATGAATTAACTGCTTAGTGGGTTGGTATTCCCCAGTGAGGAAATAAGTGTGAATTAGATCTTCGACGAGGTTGCCAAGATTTTGCTTACTGCCTAAACCCTACAGAAAGAGCTGCAGCTCCAAGCCCTTCCCACAGAAGCTCCCTCCAGCTCACAAGCATTTATTTTTTCATTGTTTTGTTTGTTATTTCACCAAATGCCCACTTGGCTAGGTATCCACCTTGGTAGTTCTGGCAACCCCCAGCAGTCGAACCCCGTCTCCACTGTCCATTAAACAGCGTCAGGTCCCATTTATTGACCTCGTTGCTTGTCAGTGTATCAGGAGTCAAGTTGCAGATCTCAAGGCGGGTGAAATGCCTTTGAAAATCCGAAAATGCCATCCTGGCACACAAAAAGACCAGAGTTAGTCCATCAGCCTGAAACAATTCAGGCAGCTGCAAATGGATGTGTCTCCCAACAGAGAAGCAAATATTGGTACTACACAGCTGCCCGAAGTCCCATGTAATTGAACTCTGAAACTTGGAACAGGCTTTTGGGAACAAAATTTCCTACTCCTTTGAGCTGTAACTCCTGGAGACAGTTGTTCTTAATGGCTGGTACACATTATGGACTCTGTCATACCATTTTGTGTCATACTCAGCTGCGGGCAATCCCTCATAGATCATGCTTTATAAGTAAATTCACTAAAACTTGTGGAGCAAAATGTGCAAGGAGATGCCATTTAATAGGAATAAGAGTTGGCCCTTATTGAAGCACCACCCTGTAGAAAAATAGTCTCAGTTTGGTGTTTTGGTTTAATTCTGTTGTTGATGTTTGGTTTTACCCTTGCTAGTAGGTATTCATGAGTGACAGACCTTGATCACTTTGTGCCACAAGCAGAGCTCTGTTCTCATTTCTCAGTGCCTTATGGCTCATATAGCTGATTGCAATGAAAGATGTCAGCCTTTTATCTTTCCAGTCTAGGACAGAGTCACGGGTTCAGTACTGATCCACATCATCAGCTAACTGGGATGGGCTTTCCATTAGGTCTGGGTAAACAAGCTCTTCCCAAGCTGGTAATCTAAACTTTTTCATTAGTGGGTAGTATTTAGGAAAACCAAAACAAAAGTAACAAAAAACCCCCAACAACCTCAACATGTAGAGCAGTTGAGGTTCATTCTTACTACCTCAGTTTTATTACCATCTGGTCTCTATATTTTGGTTAAGCACTGAGTTACACAAGCTCTAATAAAAGGTAATATTTGAACAGAAAAGGAGATAAACAGTAGGCTAATAATGCATGCATGTCATTATTACCCCCCCTGGCACTGGCAGCTTCTCTTCTTCCAGCTGAAAGGTCTGCTTAGAGAGCATACATTCACATAAAACATCCAAAAGATTAAGCTAAATGAACAATTCTCACCAAAATTCTCCATCATCTACTTGCTTATCCAGAGCCTGCTTTTGTTTGGGATCAACATAATTCCATTCAGGAGCACTGCAGACAAAGCATAAAAGCAAGCTATTCAATTGTCGTATGCTATACTACAATGAGGTCAGAGAGTTAGTCTCTCTTTGGCTACAGCTGATAAAAGAGCATGTATTTCTTCAACTAGACCTTCTGCCCCTCCCAACAGCAGTACACACTGCAACCTGACTATGCAGGGCTGGAATCGGACTGCAACCATATTTACAACAAATAAGTCTTAAACTGCATCAACACTGCCAGGTGCCAGAATGTACAAATGTTGCAGATTGGCTGGACTGGTTAACACACAGACTGAAAGCTGGCAGAGCAAGAAAGTAAAAAGATGGAATTAGAAAAAATACTTCATAAAACAGTGGTGCTCTTTTCCCATTCTGATGTCAACGTGCAGCGAGCTGGATTCTGCTCTGATCTGGTCCTATATGACAATGTAGTTCTGAACTCAGCAGGACTGTCCAATGGTAAAACAAGCGTAAACAAAATGGGGATATGGCATGTGTTTGTGCCTGAGGAACCTTATCTTAGGGCAGAGCTAAGCAGTTCTGATAAAGGTAAGAATAATTGTAATCTTTATCTGTATTTTCTATCCTTAAGTACGATAAAACATCAGCACCATGCCTGCAGTCAGTTATACAGGAGACTGAATTCTCAAAGCATTGCATGAAAAAATAAATTGTGGCCCAAATGAAAGTAAAATTTATAACAGTCCAAATATAAAAATAAAAGAGGTGGTGTCATTGTCATTCTCCTGCAATTCCAAGATTATTGAAATCCAGATAGTTTGAGATATTTTAAAACTTCTGAGTCTTAGCTTAGTCAACATCCCATTTTTCCAAGATTCTGCAGTAAAAAACAAATGCTGGTCTGCTTTAGAGCTGAGCAACCTTAGAGTTGAAGCAAAGGCACAATGCTTTCTCCCTGAAATCCCAGAAATAGGATTGTTTTGCTTAGTCTGCTAAGGTCCTGGCACTGCCAGTTGGATCAATCTGAGAAAAGTTGTCTTGCAGTTTGAGGCAGATATGGTTTGCATTGGGCTGCTCACAATTAAAACATGGGCTGTTCTCTCTTATTAGAAAGCTCTTCCTGAGGCAGAGAAAAATGTCCACTGAGCAGAGCTGATCAATATCTAACCTTGCTAATAAATTAATAGCGTTTTATTCCAGCTGATTTAGTATCCCTCTTAAATGTGCTTTGTGATTAGATTAACTGCATAGTCCCTATTTAATTTTTAGGAGACACCAAAATACACCAAAGAGATGCAAGCAGGGGCATATAGAAACCTACTTATCACTCCAAGCTCCGGTCCATTCCACTTCACCCCAGGGATTTCTAAGCCTCACTAGTTTCTCTGGCCGTCCTCGGTAATATACCTAAAAGATCCACAACAAACAAAGCCTGAGCACTTCCATTATTCCAATCATCACAGGGCAATTACCTTTCAGATAGGATAAAACAATTTGTACTTGAGTGATGCAGTCCATTACAATTTGCAATAGGTAAAGGACACCTAGATGCCTTCCACCTTTATTTTACATTATCCTGTGCCACCAAGTGCAACACCATTTCACAGTGACGCAACCTGAAAGGAAAAACATCAGCTACAAAACAGCATAATATTTACATCCTTGAAAGCAGGAGACATTGCACAACATGGCAAGTTTGGAAAGAGGTTATTTGGGACAGACACCTTTGTAATGATTCCAGTTTCAGAGGAACAGGAGTATCCAGGTCTCACTGTGAAGGTGAGACTTAATGGTAGAGTTCATAAAAGACACTTTTACTCCCTTCCCATTAGCCCTGACTGACAAAGTTCACATTCCCACCTCATGCAGTATGAACACAGTGGGGAAGAGGCTGCGTCCTCTCCTGTTTCTCCTTGTTGCAATAAGAGCTTGGCCCACCTTTGTATTTTGTATTCCAGTCTGTTGGTACAGATTGCAGACTGCACAGTATACTCTGTATAACTACCAGTACAGAGCTTCCAACCTAAGTAATACAGGTACTTTTTTTTTTCCTGTAAGAGGGTGCATGAGTTAGCAACATTTTTCTTTGGCCAACCACAGAAGGGCATCAAAAAATTGAAGACATTGCAGTATTGCAACACCAAGCTGCTTTGTATGATGACCCTGGAGAGACTGACTTACCTCTTCTGCTCCAGTCACAGAGTAAGCATGTCCCTTTACCAGCTTCAGACTCGTGATTGCTTCTATTTCAGATGCAGTTGCTATCTGGGGTAACAAAAGTATACATATTTAGGACAACATATTGTGTATTAACTCAACTTTCATGAGAAAATTAATATAGGGGAAGATATCTAAAGTGGTATGCACAGTGAACATCAGTATGCTTGATGCAAAGTACATTAAATAGAAGTGAGATCCAGAGCACAAGTTCACCTCCACAGTTTCATGCTCCTAAATATTCAGTCCTAGCACAACAGAAGTTCAAGAATGTACAAGGAAATCTAAATCTAAATCCAAATCCCAGCTCAGGTAACAGAGCCAGTCACCTGCAAAGGCATGTTCTTGTGAACTAAACTCTAGCCTGCCTCAGTTGAGATCCAGCATATCAAGCTTTGAATTCTGGTAATCCTATATGCCATGAACCAGGATTTCAAATAAGGTCATGAAACAGGATGTTTCTGAAACATGTACAAACATCATCTGTAACTTAAGAGGGTTTTTATTACAAGTGTCAATAATCTTTTGGGACTTTAAACTAAACCCAGAGTCAGACTACAGGCTATATCAGAGTGTCTCAAAGAGTTTGTCTCTGACTGCCAAGTGTCTGGACCTGAAATTACACAGAATTTGAATGAGAAAAAAATACTCAGAGAATGAAAATGGAGTTCAGGAAGGCCAGTTCACAGCTCTAAGTATTATCACAGGCTGGCTTTTAAAAGGAGAGGCACAAAGAGGCCAAGTTATTTAGAACCTCACCCAAAGTTTTTATAACTGAAATCAGTAAAAGTCCCCCATTAATTGCAGTTTGCTTTTACTTCAGACCTTCCTGCCTATGTTTAAAACTGGTGCATGCTTTTGTTACAGTATGGACCAGAACCACAAGAAGAGGAGTGAGCAGAGTAAAGCGGTGGCAATCTCTTACATCAATGGAACAGCCAAGCAGTGACCCAGCTCTCAGAGCCTTCCTGATAATTTGGTACAGGTTCGAAGGAGCCCTCCGCAGCAAATAGGACTCAGAGATGCCTCCAGTAAAATCCTCAAAGCCCTCCATAGTGGACCCTCCTGTGAGAGCTTCATAAGAGCCATTCAGCCTATGGGAGAGATGAGGAGCTATGTAAGGGATCAACTGCACCTGAAAGCACTGGCACTGCAGAAAGAACGGCTTATAATTTAGTATTGCTCGCATTTGAGTGAAGTGCCTTGTGTCTAACACCACAACTGCTCGGGCAGTCAACTTCTGCACACTCAGGAGTGCTACCTCCTGCTTAGCCACCGTACTTGGCGTAGGCCTTCTCCAGCAGCGCGCTCCAGAACTCGTTGCCTTCCTGTGAGTGCACGAACAGCAGCTTCCCATTCTTGGTGGGCAGCCTGTCGTCCACCACGACGTCCACCCACTCCCCGTACTGCCAGAACTGATGAAAAGAAGAAAGGAAAAAATGACAAGGGCTGGTGTGCACATAATAGCTCCACACTAACATCTTCCTACCCCCTCACCTGTCATTAGCTCCCCCTGGATAAGTCACCATAATCTTTAACTCCCATATTGGTCTGCTCTCCCTTGTAGTAGAAGCAAACTCGTCCCAGACCTGTGAAGCATTGAGCAGGTTTCTTAATGCCATATTAAACTTTGCTGACAGGTAATATTAACTAGATAAAACATCTGGAACACTATGCTCCATGCAGAGCTTACATGTCAGAAAGTCCAGAAAGTGTAGACAGGATACTCTAAAGTATCTTTTCTTGTCTAATCTCTTAAGGCCAAATCCTTAAAAAAATAAAAACACTCCTGTAAAAATGTTGGAAGAAAAGGTCACCCAAATGGGAAGTACTCAACAGTGCTAATCTCTTTTGAAAATACTGGGAAATGTGTGAAACTTTGCTAACGCTATTTTTTTTTTCCTGAAAACTCAAAACATTTGCTCCAGAAATTGATGCAGTCGTGAAAAGAAGGGAAATAAGAGAATTAATTCAATAACCCCTCTGCTGAAATGAGCTGGTGGAAGGGATGTGTATGATCTCTGTAACCTCTGTCCTCACCAAAAAAACTGCTTTAGCTTTTCAGGGTGAATCCATACTGCTCACACCTGAGCCTAACATCTCACCAAAGCAGCCTGGCTCAGTCCCAACACACTGAGTCTGCAGACACAGTAATCCAGGCAAAGCAATAGGGAGGGGAGGGAAGTAACCACATCAGCCTGAATTCACTCTCAACAGTCAGCAGCAACAGAGCTTGGCTTGACTCATGTGCTGTGATGGTTTGGCTCAGTTTACAAAACCTATATAACCCAGCAGAGCTCTATCAGCTGTCAGACAACAGAAACTAGCAGTGAGCAGGTATCACTTAATGTTGTTCAACTCTGTTTTTCTTTTCTTTCCCTATTCCTCATCAATTTCACTTACAGACTGTAACTCTTGAATATTTGGCCTATGACAAACACACCAAAAAAAGCTACTTTTAGCTAAATACTAGTGGTTTAGTCCTTTATTCTCAGTACCCTAAACATATAGGTACCTGGAAATGAAAGATCCCAGCATAGTCCTTCTGGAAACTCTGATTCTTGGGAACAACACGGTACAGAACTTCTGGATTCAAAGTGAGAGATGCAATGGCAGCTAGGAGCCAGCAATCCCCTAAAACACACACATTACAAGGCAGAAGAGTTACTTAATAAATAGGGGCTTGCCAAGCTGATCCTTACAGCACTGTGTTACACTCCGATCTAGACTAAAATGGCAGCACTAAGTACTTTGGCAAGGTCTCGCCAAATTCAGTATTAGTTCAGCGATCCATTCTTACTTTCCTGTGTTATTCACCTCTTTTGCTCATTTTCCACTCACCCAGACCATGCAGGTATCTTGGGTCCTCTGAGGCTGATCATGGTGGTAATTCCAATGGCCTAGTTTGGGTTTTGTTATTCCTATTTTTTAATGAAGCTGTGAAAACAGGCTGCTTTATGTAAGCTTGCTAATGCGCTCAGGAGGCCAAGAACACAGCCAGAGAAAGAATGCATTGGTGTATTGGAGCTGCAATTGCCCTGGCTGATGTTAATGACCTGCAGCAATTTAAGCCACGCCATCACACCTGGAAGAGGCGAGGGCTTAGAAGGTGTCCAGAAGAGTAAAAAACTCTGGGTTGATTGAAGGCTGGTGGGACTTCCATTCCTATCTTTTGGAGAAGATTCAGTGGAGAGCAGGAACATTTGGGTGGCTATTCCTTCTTAGGCTGTTCTTTGAAGGTCTGAATATAAACCAGCACTTAGGGCTATTACTATAAGTTTGCCTATGATCTAATGGAAGCTGAACTCCTGGAAACTATACAAGGAGATGAGTCTGTTCTCTGGCCCACTCCTTACCTTGGGAAAGATGGGCATGCCCAGCCCTCACTGGAGGCTGTCTCTCTTGCAGCTGGAGCTGTTTGCCGGGTTGGTCACCTACTTGCTGTGGTTTGGAGGTTGGGTTAAGTAGAAGCCTCTGTCACATCAAAGATGGTGCCTCTAAGAAACTCAGTGACTCCTGAGTTTCTTGCAGTATTTGCACACTGCAAACAGCAGGGAGAACTCTGTTTTGTTTCTGAGGTGTACAGAAAGTCTAGGAAAACAAGCCTGCTCTGAATGTGCTAACATTTTCCTAGTTCCCTGTGGATTATCTGTGCCAAGACATAGTTTCTTTGTGCAGGTGTATATTCTGCAAAAGGAATTGGCATAACAGTTCTTGCTTTACTGGAAATAAGCTAACAGGAAAAAAACAAACAAAAACAACAAAGAAAGAGCTTGATCTGTAGCATGATTTAATATCTTAGAGCAGCAGTTAACTCTTTATATTGACTTGTGCTTTATGATTTATTGCTTTGATGAACATAACTATGAAGTCAAGATACAGAGACTTGCCTAGTGCTCTGTGCTCTCTGCTGCCTACACCCCATGGGGAGGTACCCAGATGCCTCCTGTGAGCTGACATAAGGTTGCAGTTAGACAAGCAGTGACTTGAGGAACACCTGTAAAGAAGTGACCCTGGTGTGATGACCTGTAACCCACCTGAACTGGCTGATCAGATTATGGGTGCAAAAGCTTGATCTACCCAGTGTGCCAGCCCAGGCATTTTCAGTGAGGAGGGAAAACATCATATGAGTAGCTGAGGTGCTGCTTGAACCTCCCCCAAGATTGTTCTGTATTATCTTGGCTGACACACTCAGGAAAGAGCATTCAAGCTGGAAGGGGGTAGAAATACCTACTTCTCCCCATCCACCTGCATCTCTTATAAGAAGAGGTTAAAAAAATTTGTCCTCCTTATCCTACACAAGTGATGTTTGAAGAGAAAATGTGATGCAGGTTAAATGCTGCTTTGCAGAAAAGCTATTTGAGCCAAGAGCTCTTACTTAAAAGGTAAGATTTCCTTGCAGAAGAGAGGATATATTAAAATAAAAGGGTTGTGAGATATTTAAACTGGAAATACCAAAATTTTGCTGCTGAGCATATAGAAAAGAGAGTGTTAAAGCATCAGCCTCTAGAACAGCTATGAGAAAAAACCTTCTCAAGCTCATCTTCAACCTAATTATTTTACAAATTATTTTGCATTTTGCAGGAATTCTGCTTGACTCACTGGCTTGGAAGGTTCCTCCTACCCTTAGGTACCTATGCATAAAACAAGCAAAATTAGGAGAGCATAAGGTCGGGGGGGAGGGAAGGGAAGCTTTAAGAACCTTCTCTACCAAGAAAATGCAGATGCAGGGGAAAATGAGACTGAGAACATTCATATCTACTTTGTATCTATTTTTTTAAGGCTTTCCTTAGTACAGGTGTATGCCTTATGATCTTATAATTTCTGCTTTTTTCTTGGAGAGGTGGAAACAATGGTGATAGGTTTGGGGAATGTCTCTTCAGAGGAGGAAGAAAAACCTTATACAGTTAGAACATAAACCCTCCTTTTTTCTCAGCTATCACAGATCTTATTGCTATCCTGTCTATTCCTGGCATGCTGTGGAACACAGAAAACTATTTCTGAGAAGGTGTGGGTCCTGGGGTACCTGTTGTGTGCCTTCAACTCTGGTGAGACCATATAAAATCTGCAACAATGAGCTGGTGTTCTCCCAACTTGGACTAAGTGGAAAGGTTTTCTCTTCTTGGTCCAGGCCAGGTTTTTATAGTCAGTGAAGGGAAGCTATTCCGGTTTTTACCAAGGATGGTGTACAATGCACAATTTGGCAGAAGAATCAGTGAAATTAGAGGGGTTTCTTTAAATATGTTATTCTGAGTTCTGACTCAGAACTAAGCAACTTCAGAATCTCAACACCGTAGGATGCCAAATGCAGCATGAAATCCTTTACGGCTATCTTACAGTATGAATTCACTTCTTAGCATCTAGGAGACTGAGTGACATTGGCATAGGTTCTTCTGCTTCCTGCAAACATGCCACACTGCCACACTAACCTCACAGGAGAGCATTAGGGGCAAGTCCATTCAAAGCACCCATGGAAAGAATTATGTTGGAAGAATTAAGTGGTGGACCTGGCCTTAAAAATAACTATGCTTCTGCCTAGAGCAGTTCAGAGCCCTATCTCTGAACCTCACTTGGGGGCCTAATATCTTTGGCTAAGCTTGTGGCTGCAAAAATATCAACTGTGCCTTCCCCAAAAGGAACCACCTGGGAATTGGCTGCTATGCAGTAACTGGCTAAAAAGGAAGGTTTGCATAGGATGCCTAGATGCAGATGGTTTGGGGCTATCTCTATACAAATGATGAATTACATTCAGGTTCCTGTGATGCTGGCTTTAAGACAAATTAAAGAGGATGCAGAAATCTGTCTGTACCAAGGAGATTGCAGGATGGAATATAAACTGCATAGATTGCCTCTTATCTTTTTATACACCCCAATGGGATCCTGGACTATTAATAATATTTCTCAGCCCTACTGGATAATCTATTACTAGTTCTAAAAAGGTACAAGTTGACAGTAAATTTTCCTTTTTTCAAAGTTCAGCATGATTTTTCTGACAGCAAATTTCAGAGTTTTGTTTGTGGTTGTACCTAACAAGGTAACACGACAGCAGAAGCTCACTAGAAAGGCAGCTTATGTAGGAACACTCAAATTTGTCCTGATTAAGCTGCAGGTTATAAGACATCTTTCAAACTGTGAGGAAACTATTTGATTCCCTTCCTAAAAAAGTGAATTTTTTGAGAGGAAATGAGGCCAATTGGACAGTGAATTAAATATTTAATTTAGAATATATTTCCAATATAGTTATAGTGAGAAAAATGACAATAGAATCCTACTCTATGCATTTGAAATTGTAGCCTTTTAGCTTATAAATTAAAAAAACCAAACTCTTCTCAGTATTAAACTTGCAAGGCTAAATCACCTATAGACACATAACACCACTTTCTGCTTAGTCTCATATTTCACAGACAAAAGTTTCAGACAAGTGCCAATTACAATATTTACCACTGCTGCTGAATATGCTAAAAGGAAGCCAGCTTAATTCCTGGATGTGAAATCATTTGTAATGTCAGTGAAGTGCAATTTTTTTTTTAAATAAGCAATTTTGACCTTGAGTTTGTGGTGTAAAGGGTACACACAAAGCCTAGCTCTGTCTGTGTGCGTGTTCGATATGTATCTTATCTCTACATGATCTTTGAGAATTACTTTGACCATTAGTGCACTTGAAATAAAATCCCTTGCAGCTCACAGATGCACTGAGATGGTTTGCATTCTCAAGTGCTATGCAGGTGCCTCCTGGTTTACAGAGATAATCGAATTGCTGCAGAGAATACCAAATCCTTGGTGACCTGAGAGCTGAGCGACTCCTCTGTACTGATGATGTTTACCCACACACACTGCACTTGCAGACTCCGTAAAATAAATGAGAAATTTGATTAGTTTCAGTTGCTACAGAGCTGTGCTCAGCTTCTGTTTAGCTTCCATCAAAGCATCTAGATACAGAGCATCTAAACTCTTTGTTGACCTAGTGATAGTGAGTTTAAGCCAAAAGTCCAAGTGTCTGGCTCCTAGATCTAACCGGATGGTACAGAGCCTTTTCTGTCCTGCTTGTGCACTGGCTTGTTGCTATTTCAGCAATGCCTGGTGTTCAGAAGGGATCCAAATACAATGCTGTGGCTCTTGCTTCCTGGTTTGTCAAGCAGATTTGATTCTCTGCTTTAGTCTCTGCTGGAAGCCCTTCTTCAGAACTCATAATACCTGGGGCATCCTACCAGACGTCAAGGAACAATGGACCCGTTAGCTTTCTAATTCCTGGCAGTGCAGGCTGTTCCTGCTTTAAGATTTCTAAAGAAGGTTTCCTGAAGTTTTTTAGGGAAATAAATTAAGCTCTGCGGCTGTGTACAGAAAGGTAAAGGAACTGTCTTCTCTTTGGGAATCTCAGTCAGTGAATGTATTTTGTGAGATCTAGGGCATATATCTGCTAGAACAAGGATCTCCAAATACCCCTTAGCCCACATGGCTGAACATCTGAAGGACTATATGTAAATGTCTATAACATAGTAAGTGAACAAGCCCAGTACTAATAAGCACTCTCCTGCCTACAGGAGCTCCAAAGGCTCCCTCGACAGGTATCACATCTATCTCAGAAGTGTCAGGCTTTGGTTTATTCTCCAACCTATCTGTAATCTTCTCAAAACTCACTGTAAGAAAAAACACACACAAAGCACTCAATGGAGTGGGGTCCTCAGCTGGTGTGAACTGGTGCACCTGCATTGGCTTCAGGGAAATTCTCTGGCTGACAGCCTGGAGTACCCTCTGAGCCTTCAGAACAAAAGGCACTCCTTGAATGTAAATGGTGTGGATCTAGACGGATAATATTAAACTGAGAGGGTTTGAGTATGTTTTATATTACTTATATTTACATCAATTTTTAAGAACTTTTGCAAACAAAAGTTCTAACTTATTCAGATAGCTGCAAGAAAACTTCTTAAGTCACCTTTAACAACTAAGACTATGCGACTGCATTTCAAGTTGTTACTAGGCTATCAAAAAGATATGGTTCAAAGAACATTTAAAATATTTCAAGCCTTTCAAGTTCCCATTAAACTTCCCAAGCTGATATTCATCTAGCTTACACTGTTGTCAAAGAAATAAGTTTAATGGAGTGAGACTAACTCTGGGTTTTCTTGTTCCTTTTGTTCATATAAACCCAGACCTGCAGTGTTATTTTTAAAAGAAAAGAAACATGTCAGAGAAGATTATTAAAAATAGGCTCTATTTCCCCACAGGACTTGTTAACTGGTCACATATGTAGCTTATATAAATATGTAATTGGGGTCTGCTTCAATACACATGTTTTACATGATGGCTTTAGTAACAAGGACTTTGATATTGAAGGTATTGGATCAAATGCCAAAAGAAAAAACCAAACCAAAAAACAAAGCATAATACACCTTAGAGATGTAGACCAACTACCTGAATACTAGAAGTCCCATGCCTATATTCTGAGGTTTATTTTTGTGAAGGGTCAGTGTGTGCAGAAGCAATTGCAAGCAAACTTGCAGAAACAAATTGGATTATCTTAGATTTTTCTTTTTGAGAGAGAGAAAGAAAAATGTAAGCTCCTAACAAAAGCAGAAGCAGATTTTAGAGCTTTTCTTTTAGGTTTAGGGGCAGTCTTCAGGACTAGCATTTAGGGTACTGCCCACCAAAGGCTGACTTGGGAATGCCCAGAGCCAGGCACCACCCCCAGATTCACAGCAGGTTGTTGAGTCCAGTCCTGTTGTTACATTATTTGATGGATTTTGACACTGCTCTCTAATGAAACCCCATTTAGCACAAAGGACCAGGACTCCATAGCGACATTCAGGGGATGACAAAAAAAAGAGCTCAGGGTATTTGCATTCAGTTTCTTAGGCTTAACACAAATAATATATTGACCTCATCTAGTTTAAAAGCAGGTAATATTCTTCAGTCCTTTAGCTTGTAAACTGTCAAGGAAAATGAGGTTTTATTTCACGCATATGGGGTTTGGGTTTTTTATGTTATTATAGAAACTTCCCAAATTGAAGGTGACAGAAACATCACTTTTATTATTACTTATCTGCAGCATTCTCCTAAAATACTGTAAGTGATTTCCTCATTCTCTGTTCCAGCATCTACTGAATAAATATCCTGGAGCAAGTATATGCTTGGGCATCTTATTTTTAGCATTTGGAGCACAGGCTCACCCACCAGGGAATTTTTTAGCAATTGCTTTAATGATGTTGTGTTTACAGGACCAGCACTGGTATTATTTATTGACAATGACTTGCAGAAATTGTTTGAATCTCATTTGCACAATGGATGGGCCAGAAGACCAGTAAGGTCAGGAGTACTGCAGTAAGTAGCATGGGAGGGACACAGGCTGATTTCTGTGTCCAATCTATCAAATTCTTATTACAAGAGTTTCAGCCTTCTTGCCTCTACATGTAGTCTGGAGAGGTTGTTCTGCTGTCTTCTGGAGCTGGATCTTATCAGTGAGGCAAGTAAGGAAGGTGGCTGCAGCAGCAGCTATTTGAAGGGTGAATAAAACCCCCTTACAGTTCCCCTCTGGCCACTTGCATAGGAGCTCTCTTTAGACAGTGACAACCATTAGAGAAAAACTAGCAAGAAAGTTTTTTTCTATGATGGATCTCCAGGAGAGGATAAGTGGTGGTTGAGACATCTCAGTGTCAGGCCCTAATTTGGGGAGCTGAGCAACACTGCCTTTTTTGGCAGTGTTTACATAGTATGGACAGCACCTGGTCACTCCTATTCCTACTCACAGCTCTACACCAAATTCTGTGTAAAAAGGAGCATTCAGCATGACAAATCTGAAGGAATTTGCTTTTTGTGGGTGGTGTTATAACGTTTATGTGCTTTGTTAATTTTTTGTATGATGAGGTCCTTGTTTCTAATTCATGAGCCATCCTGTTTGGAATGAAGCAGCACTTCATGGTCCCAGCCCCTATACTAAACCAGCTCCTGCTCTGATCCTTGGTTGCTGTGTATTTATTTTATGTGAAACTGAGTATGGAAGCTGCTCTGTCTCCCAAATAAAATTCCCTGGTGTCCTTTGTCCCCTGAAAATTTGGGGCTGCCCTTGCTGGGATAGGGATGAAGCCCCCTCTCTCGCTTAAGGGCAAGTGGTCTCATGATTAGGTTGCTCTCTGGCTCTGCCTCAAGAGGTGAAAAGCAAGCCAGTCTTCTGCTCCACAAAGGGATAATTAGCTTCCTACCTCCAGGAGACAGCTTGGTCTCTCCCAGGTTTGACATAGCTCTTACAAGCCTATATATACCCTATTTCAGGCAGCAATGATGGTGCATCAGTCCCCTGCTGCAGTATCTGCCTGTTTCCATACTATATCTGGGAGGCAGCCAATAAAATGGTCCATGTATGAGGAATTTTTAAATGAACATTTTTTTCTTCTTAAAAAAAAAAAATTCAGAAGTGCTGTACGTACCCAGCTCTCCTTGGCAGACATCTGTTCGAGTAGCTCCTCCAACTATGAACTGAGGGTTGGAACACAATTCCTGCAAAGACATTTTCATATTTTAAAAGGATGCACTACCCTTTCTTGTCTGAAAAGTTACCATTTCTTGTTTCCATGTTCAAGGAAATATGGATCACTTCCAACACTTCTTAATAAATGTACCCTTTGTCCTGTCTGATGACTATAGTGTCAAAATAATGCCTTATTAAATTGAAAACTGCATGTATTTTTTTAAGGCAAATCCCAAAGCCTTTGGCTACTTGAGACTGTCAATGATATTAGTGAGAATTTTTGCTATTGTGGGACAGAGATGCAAACTCAAACTCTGCATTTACATCTCATTTTATTTTGATGTAGTTTTGGCTCAAGAAGCGCAAGTAAGTTTGTGACTGTTACTGCTAGCTCTGACACTAGAGCTCTTCTGAGTTTCCACTGCCACCAGCATGGAGGACATTGCCCCACCCCAACTCTGCTTCCTGGCAGGCCAACCACACAAGTGTTTTTATTAGTGACTCTCCCTTTCTTCCTGGACCTTTGGGGCCAGCCAAGCAAGTTATAGCAATAATGTTCCCTCCTATGCAGCTCTGAGTACTTGTTGTAGTTTAACCTCCACTTTCAGCTAAACACCACGCAGCCACTCGACCAGTGTTTCCTTCCCCCTGCCTCCCTATCATTTCTTGCAGGATGGAAA
>VWZY01009985.1:685654-698182 GCA_013399075.1 Chloroceryle aenea
GCCTCGGGCTGCGAGCCGCTCCCGCAGCCTCCTTGGGCAGAGCCCGGGCTGAGGCGAAATCCCGGTGCTGCCGTTATGCGAGGCTGCGGCCGCTCTAGAGCGCTGGGGATGTCCCTTTGCCCCGTGACGTGCTCCATCTGGGAAACAAACCGATAAAAAGCCGTTCACCTCTCAGGCCTGAATTCTCCGTGCAGACAAACCACTTGCTTTGCGTAGCGCTTGTGCTGGTCCCTTTGGATAACTCTTTCCCATAGCAGAGAGATGAGATGACCACGATGTGGAGGTTTACTTCGCAAGCCTTGCTCAGCCTGCGCTTCTGGCTACTGGAGCAGCCCTCTGTGGCCGTGGGAGCCATTGGATCTCCAGGGTACCTAGGTGTTTCTGAAAGACCCTGATGTAGTCGGTGGTTGGGAGGTAATAGTCCAGTGGTGTGTGCATGCATGTAAAAATGCAGTGAACCTTTTGGCACATACCATGAAGTGAGATGTCTGCCCACAAGCTTTGGTAACCAGCTCCCGTTCTCACCATGCTTAATGTGTCTGGTGCTTGCACTCATTCCTGACCTGCTCTAACTCTGTGGCATTCATCTGTAGCGGTCAATTGCTTGTTTAAGTTTCCTGCAAGTGGGGTGTCTTGTTCCCTCCCTAACCTGAAGTCATATGTAACGCAAGGTTTGTTTTGTTCTCAGGAGCTGTGTTCCAGCCCTCAGTTCATAGCCGGTGGAGCCACTCGTACAGACATCTGCCAAGGGGCCTTAGGTAAGGTAGAGGCAGAGAGCTGAGTTTTCTGTGCAGGTGCTGCCTCAGGGGACCACTGTTTATACTCGTCCGTATCTCACTCCGTAAATACATCCTTTTGCATCCTACCACCTCTCTTCATGTCAAATCTTTCTTGCCTTTCCCTGGCAGCTGCAGGTAGGGAACATGTCTGTTTGGCCACGGATAGCCACAGAGCACAGCCTTGCTGTGTGCATGGAGCAGGGATGACACAGAATGTTTTTCCGATGGCTTTTCTGATTGCTACCAGTTCCTTTCATGTCCACATCCACGTGCCTGAGAGTAGCATGTCTAACTTCTACCTGTAACAGTCTGCTTAGAAGAGCGTTTGAGTGCATAGTGGAGTGTTTCTTTCCCCAGTGGGAGAGAGTGCTACCAGGCAGGAGGCACCCCCTGAAATCTGGAAAGATTCAGAGAAAACGAACTATATGGAGGGATTCCTAGCTGCTCACCAGCTCTCAAGGATAACAAAACTGGGGTATTTCATGAGGAATGGGCCAGCCTGCTTTTGCTATGGCTGCCACTCAGTTTGTGCAATGGCAGCCCCTGGGTCAGCCGCTCCAGACGAGCCCTGGGAGCTGCAGGGAAGCCCCAGTGGACAGGGGAAGTAGGTGGCTTACCCTGGGTGTGCATGCACAGCCATCCCAGTCTTGAAGCTTCTCTCCTTCCTTGCCCAACAGAAGGGTTTTAGGCAAGAGCCTCTGTGCCTCTCCTCCCAGAGGGCAGCATGGAGGCTGGCGAGGGGGGCAGCTGTGGGGATGCGAGAGGAAACAAGCTGAAGTGGCAGTGAGGCTCCTATTTATTCCCTAACTGTAGAGACAGGTTTAGATTAGACTGATGGCGTGCTTGAGGGAAAGCTCTCTGTGTAGCAAAACATGACTAATACGTGCCGCGTGTTGTACTTTTGCAGCAGGTTTGGCAAAGGAATGAAATTCTGTTTGTTTAGTTTTCATCAGCATAATATTGGCTTCTTAGCTTCTAGTCCTGACGCTGCTATTAGTGTTTACATGTCCAAAAATATAACAGGTAGGGAAGGGTATTTCACATGATTGTGCTTATATTTTCTTTCAGAAGTCACTCAGGTTGGTGCTCTAACGGCTAGATACAACTTGTGTAAAAAATTCCAACAATAAAAAATGCAATAGATTGTGAATTTTGTTCTCCTTGAGACCCAGTATTATTTGTGTCATTGGTCAAGTCTGTGGCATGTCACCAATGCCACCAATGTCTTCCTTTGTGTGTTCTCTCTCTGCCCAGTATGTCTCCTACCACAACTTCTTTGGCATAAAGTGTGTCCCAGTGTTTAACACAGGTGCCAGGCATCTGTATTCTCTTGTTTTTTTATTTATTTTATTGTGAAAATTCCCAGTTAAGGAGTAGTTCAAAATGAAATCACAGTTCATTATGATGTCATTTCACCAGCTGGCATTTTGAATAGGTGCTCATTTCTGAAGGCACTTAGTTGCTTTCTGCCTTCTGAAAGCTTCCAGGTTTTCTATTCATATGTTGTGGCAGCAAGAGCAGTAAGTTAATTTTCAAGTTATGGAGTTGCTGTTGCCAATCCAAACCTTGCTTCAAATTGTTGAAAGTATTTGTTGTCTTAATGGTCTTTGGACCAGTCAGATCTTTTCATGAGGTTATATAGTACCACCAAAGGATATGAATTGACTTAGAACTTGAAATACTCTATCTTCTGAAATAATACTTGAATAAGAGGTTGTTAGTGTTCTTGTTTATATTACTGTTTTCACCACGTCTAGGTACTGCGATGACTCACCCCACTATCTTATGAATCTGGGCAGGATTTTGGTATTGTGTGACAGTTTGGTGGTTTAGATCCTATTGATCCTTACTCTGTAGCCACTGAGTTACTAAGCGCCTGGACCAAACTTCTTGCTTTTTCACACAATGACGCTAGCAGATGTGCTGTACGAATAATTATTTTAAATTCTTTTTTTTGCAGTTGCTTCATTTTACACCAGCATTTGTGCCAATACATGTTGCTTAAGCTTCCATTTACATGAACTTTGTGTGCTGACGCTTATGTCCTGTCACATTTTAGGGTATCAGAAAGATTACACTGGAAGGTCAGGTGCTCTTGGAAACCTGTACTTTTTATGATGTTGATTTTTTTTTCTGTAGGAAGCTTTTGTGGTCTGTTTATTCCCCGAAAGGAGTTCCATTGTTGTTGCTAAGGCATTAAGAACATCTTAGAGTACCGCAGAGACAGATGAGGTGTCCAAAGTGCATGCACCCATCACTGCTCAAATAGGCGTCCTGATAGGGGATGTGTCAAACTGAACAGCTCAGCTGATAAGCAGTGGTACAGATGTTCCTTTCAGTCCAGGAGTCTTTGGTCTGTGGGCCAGATGCAGCCTATAAATTTGTTTCATTGTTTTTGACCCAGACTGTAAGACACTGTGATGCATAAAAGGCATAGCTGATTATCAGCACAGAAAAGATTGTCCCCCCACCAAGGCAGCAGTTCATTAGGTTCTCCACACACCAAAAATCTGCCCCTTAGCCTTTGGATTATCCTTTATTCTGGTTTTATTGGTCTTTATCCTAAACTTTTCAATGCCATTATCTGGAGTTAGTTTTGCAGTATCAGAGCTGAAGCCAGTAATGGTGTTTGACTCAGAACACAGGGGATGTGGTGACTCATTACAACAGAGGGGAGGAACAAAAGCCACTGTGGGGAGGAAGCTTATTCACCCTTAACCGCCTTCTTTGGAGGGGATGTCACCATGGTATCACAACACTGGGCATACACAGGATAATATCTTTCATCTGCTGTTCAGGCACAGGTGTCTCCTCAAAAAAAATGTGTGGAAAAATAATGAATTGAGTAGGCTGAATTTAGAAAATTCGATGCATGCTTTTCCCACACTGCCAACCACTGTACTGTAAATGGGTGGCTATGGCCTCATGTTTCTAACCTGAAAACTTCCATGGTATTAATATAAATCTGTTCAGCAGTTGATGTAGTTGTTAATCTATAGCCATGAGTGTTTTAAAGCAATGACATGTTTGTGATTGGCTAAATGTATATTTTTCCTTTGAACTGATATTCCTACACGGGCTGTAAAGTGACCTGAGGAGCTGCTGTTCACTTAGAGCCCTCCAGGCACCTTATGGGGATGCTTTGCTTGGTTTTGTTCTCCAGAATGGCCAATTTTGTAGCCTTTATGGCTAGTTATGCTTGCCTTGCAATTACATTTTTTTGTGACATTCTTGTTTATAGCTGGGGATTAGGTAAACACAGAGATGGATATATAATCATAAAATAATAGAATCACAGAATGTTAGAGCTTGGAAGAGGCCTCTAGAAATCAAGTCCAACCCACCTGCCAGAGCAGGATCACCTAGGGCATGTTGCACAGGAATGCATCCAGTTGGGCTTTGAAAGTGTCTAGAGAAGGAGACTCCACAACCTCTCTGGGCAGCCTGTTCCAGTGCTCCATCACTCTCACAGTAAAGAAGTGCCTCCTCATGTTGAGGTGGAACCTTCTATGCTCAAGTTTATACCCATTGTTCCTTGTCCTATTGCTGGGCACTACAGAAAAGAGATTGGCTCCTTCCATTTGACACTCACCCTTCAGATATTTATAGACATTAATAAGGTCCCCTCTCAGTTTTCTCTCAAGACTAAGTATGACAGAAAAAAGATTAGTACTTCTTGTTAATATAAACTCACAGCCTTATAATATTCCCTTTTCTGATAAACTTGTTCTGCCTGTTATATTGTACACTTACAAAATTTCTCCATGATTAAACTAGCTCTGCTAATAATACTTTTAAATTCTTCATGTAAGCAACCTGTCTGTTAGTCTCCTCTTGGACTTTTCTCCTCTATCAAAGGAAAATCACTATCAAGAAAGAGCCTGGGGTTTATAGTTAAGTTTATTTGGTAAAGGCCCTGCTCAGGCTTACTCAGTGAAAACTAAAACTCCAGGTATTATTACAAGGTGTGTTCTTAGCCAGTATTTGAATCATCAGGTCTACTTTTAGTGATGAGTGTTCAGAAAGGCAGAGGTTTTGAGCACTTTTAAATGTGGAAACCAAAGGGGGTTGTTGTGTCTCACTCATATGATACATATCCCTTTTAATCCCAAGAAGACATTGCCCAGAGTTGTCAAAGTTTAAATTTATGTTTGCCTGACTCCGAATTCTCCTTAGAAATCAGTATAAAGCTCAACAGAGAGATTTTACAACAGAGCCTGCTGTTTCTTTCTCCTCATATCTGCCTTGATGGGGCAGCTAGAAAGTAAAGCAAATTCTTTATAAACTCTTCTTATGGGCTTAGAGGTCCTCTGGGAGTGGGAGGTGGTTTCTCCTCCTTGAATTTTACCGCTTCTTATCTACAGGGGAATCCTGACTCAGAGATGTATTGTAGCAGGGTGTATGCTCTTAACCTAGATGCCTAAGCAGTGTCTTGACCAAGGTTTCCTGACCTTCTGTGCTCATGTCAATGAGTTCACTTATACTTTCTGTGCTGCTCTCTGCCTGCCAATCCCCTGCATTTTTTATGGAATACAAATACTAGTATTTCTTTGGAAGAGAGGTGAGACAGCTTCTGTCTGAGTCAAACTTGTTATTAATTTAAATCAGCACAGTTTTTCTGAGGTTAGTAATGCCAATGTCAAATGCTTTGGGGGTCCCTTGGAATGATTGAGTTTGTTTGGTTGAGTAAGGCTGTGCAATGTGAATTCTGGATTATGCTGGACATTGAGCAATAGAGAGGAAAAATGCTTCCACAGCTGACTGAGAACAAGGGGTGTAGGACATGCCTTGAGCTGTTTCCACCCACCCGACAGAGCATGCACAAAGTGCCTTCAGCTCTGCCTGCAGCTTGGGTGCAGAGGCCAAGAGCTGTATGGTATTAGCCAGCTGTGCCTTAGGGCTAGCACAGCGGTGCTCAGCAGACTGAGTTGCTCTCTTTCTGGGTTTAATCTTTTGTACTGTGAATGAGACAGTGGGTCTGCCTAACCATGTGAAGGCATCCTAGTAGCCTAGGTAAGCATAGCTGTACTGGCTTTAGTCTAGCTTGTGTAGGTCTGAGATGCCAGAGACTCATTTCACCTTTGAGTTGTGCATGTCTCTGCAAAAGCCTTGCAGACTGTGGGATGTGTGCCAGGCTTGTTCTGCTGCTTGGACCAGGACCTGTCTGTGGGTTATCAGTTATTTGGCTTCTGTGCTGAGATGAGACCGGTTAACCTGTCGGTTTGGATATTTGGGACTTGTGTCATGCCCGTTCCCAGTGTTCAGGGTGCTTTAGGTTGCACTTTGTTAGAAGTTGAAAGTCTTGCTAAGGCCTGCTGGCTTTTCCCAGGTGTGAATGGTTGTTCCTGATGGAGCAGGAACATAGTGGCATAGCAGGGAGAATGGAGATCCCTGCTCTTTTTTTTTTTTTCTGTTAGGATTTTGTCGGTCTTAAACACTCTGGGGTGTTAGGAGTATTTGTGGGGGAGGCCAAAGGTTATCTGCCTATATGCAATGCTGGGGTGTTGATTGATGGAGAGTGTTCAGCTCTCCTGTGGTGTGTGTTGGTCCAGTGCACATCCATCTCCTCCAACAGTGTCTCTGACATACACTATTTCTACTGCAAAATACATAACAACCCACTGTTCTCTTGACCCAGGAGAGTCTTGTCACAAGCTGTGACCTCCTTCAACTCAGTTAAAGCTACAGAAAGACTTGTTTGTCTGGGTTAATGAGCTGAGTTGCTGTGCAATGAGTGCCAGCTGTTTAACGTGTTGTCAGGTTTGTTTGAAGAATCCCTTGGTCAAAAAAAGAAAAAAAGAAAAAACACTAAAACCAACTTTGTGCAGGCAGGCTGTGTGTCGAAATGCACAGATCTAAGGTGAACTGAAGTCCTGTTGTTGCCTTTTGATGAAACAGTTTGTTTACAGAGCCCTTTAACGTCCTCCTCTGTAAGGAGAATTGCTGTGAAGGACAACAGCTAAAGCCTTCATGCAGCTGGAGAACAGAGGATCATACTGTTAATTATAGATTAGCCCATCTAAAAATGTCTTTTAATATCTTCTGACCCCAGTGTCTTTCTCAGCAAGCATATTTGCTGTGCTTGGCAGTGCCTCTGAGTGCACCATAGCACCAGAGGGTGCACAGCTCCCAGGGAATAGGATCTCAGCACTACAAAGGAGGCTGTAAGAATAGTCCCTGATTTTCAGGGTGGGATGGATCTACTGTCACAGAGGATGTTGTTGCTTCATAATCTGTTACAGCAGAATGGCAAGGTGACTTTCCTGTTTGGAAAATTTCTCTGACACAAATTCTCCAGTGCAGATAGAGGCAGGACTCAAGGGAAAGTTTTACACTCAGTTCTTCTCCTCTAGGTTATGAAGTAGTAAAAGCATCTCAGGTCTTAAAATTATTCTGCAATTTCAGATCTTGCACCTTTTGCAGGATGTGAAAATGGCCATGGCCCAAATACCATTCATAGAGCTGCTGCTGGAGATCAGATGTGAAAAGTACGGGGCAGCCTGGAGGGACTTGCAGGTTGCCTGTGTTCCTCCTAGAGCTTTCTGAGTGGTGATGGATTTGGGTGGCCCTGAGGGTGACCCTCAAGCTGCTTTAGAGTTAACTGTCCCTGAGACTCTGCCATTTGGATCCCAGCTTCTCACCTGTGAGCTTTTAACCCTTTTTCTATAGGAAAGAGCTGACTGTACAGAGACTTTGTATAGAGGCTTTGCTGGCCTCTGACTTCTTACCAGCTGCGGCTGGTTCATGTTTCTTGAGCCTGCAGTCCTACACGTGCCGCAGAACTATTTTGTGGGATCTGATGTGTAATACCAACTTTCTTGTGTTTGCCAAGGAATGCAACAGCAGATCTGTTAACACGAACAAGGAGTTTTGTGTTGGGCTGCAGGAGGCAGGAGATCAGATGGATCTTTAAACCTCTTGCTCATGGGCTGCAGGAACCCATGTCTGAGCAGAAAGGTAACCACTTAGTTAAAGTAACACTGGTTTCCGAAAATAATTACAAAAAATAGAGGTAATGTTTATATAGCACTCGTCTCCTCCTCCCTCTGCTTGGTAGGAGATGGTGTGGAAAAATACTACCCAGACAGCCTGGGCACACATGCTGGGTGTATGTTGGCTCCATCCCAGGAAGGGTGAAGTGGTGTGTGGGACTGGAGAACAGTACCTGCCTTCAAACCTCTCTTGATTCTATGGTGACTAACACCAGAGACGAGATGTGGAGCTAAACAGAGAGGCCACTGTTTAGCAAGAGCCTTCAGAGATGTATAAGGTTAAAGGAGCTCCTGTTTGGTAGGAGACTGTCAAGAGACCTTAAAGATAGTTCATCAATAGGATAGATAGGTCTCTGAATAGCGAGTTAGCAGGTATTTATTAAACATGGAGGAGGGAAAACAAAACAGCTTATGCTTGAGAAAGGACTGACCTTTTGAGGAGAAACTATACCTTTGAGTACCTGCATGTGCCCATAAGACCTGCTCTTCACATTTTCCCCATGCTGCGTCCCAACCTGTACATGCTCAGCTGAATATTTTCTTTCAAATAGTCTCAGCATGGGTGATAACTGTAAAAAATTAAAGAATAAAGTTTGAGTAATGAACAGTGTCTTTTGTTTTTTTCCTCTCCTTTCTTTTTTACAGGGGATTGTTGGCTCTTGGCCGCTATTGCCTCGCTCACCCTGAATGAAGAAATCCTAGCCCGTGTTGTTCCCAAAGACCAGAGCTTCCAGGATAAATATGCAGGCATTTTCCACTTCCAGGTAGGTGGAAAACAGCCACCCCCCCTCAGTGCTGCTCTCTGGGAGCTAATGTGGCTGGATATATCTATGTGTGTGGTGTTTCCTGGTACACTTGAGGGACATCAGAGAGACAGGAAGAAAAATTGAGACATCCAGAACTGGGGGTGGTGGTGGAAGGAGGAAGATTGCTAATCAAAGAGCTAGGAGCTGTCTTTGTTGTCCTTCCTCCATCAGCAGATCCAGATGAGGAAGTGCATCCCTGAACAGGGTGGATGAAGCTGGCTGTAAGAGGGATTCAGTTTCCTCTCAGAGATCACTGTTAGCAGCTAAATATCTCGGTGACCTGAGTGCACAAGATGGGACAGACAACGTGATGCGTTTGTGCTCTCTTTCCAGTTCTGGCAGTACGGGGAGTGGGTGGACGTCGTGGTGGACGACAGGCTGCCCACCAAGAATGGGAAGCTGCTGTTCGTGCACTCACAGGAAGGCAACGAGTTCTGGAGCGCGCTGCTGGAGAAGGCCTACGCCAAGTGAGTTGATGCCAGGCTTTGACCCAACTCAAAACTCCTAATGCCTGTGCTTCCCCATAGCATCTTCAACTGCACAGATACTATATATTTAAAAAGTCAGCCTAATTATTAGCCTTATAAATTCTGAGTTATCCTACAATGGCTGCTTTAGTAAATCTTTGCTGACAGGTTGTTGAAGACAAGTAGCCAAAAGTATTTGCTTTGTTGCTAGCCAGGAAAAAGAGCTCCTCCATCTCATGGCAAGGCTGTTTCTAAACTACTGCATCCTGTCACCAGGTCCCAAGAAGCTCCATTTCATATGCTCTGTACATCTTTGAGGTCTTGCAGCTGCAATGCTTCAGTGTGCAAAGCACACCAGTCCATGTGCCCAGGTCCCTGTTGAAGGTGAAGATGCTCAAAGACGAATTTCCAGTTTTGGGATGGTCAGGGAGGAATTCTTCAATCTAACATTACTAATTTCAATTGATTTAAGAAATTGATCTAATTTAGATAAACTGAAAATCAAACCTATAATTTTTAAGGAGATTGAAATACTGTGTGGAACTAGAGGCAAATTGTTGGGTCTTGATTTTTCTTACTGTTTGAAGAAAATATTATTATTTTTATCATTGATATGATAAAATGGAATGGGGAGGCATGTTCATAGCTACTGTGGTGCTGTTGAAAGCAGGAATGCTGTGACAGTTGGCACAACTGAGTGTCCCTCTCCAAAGAAGACAGTAGGGAGCCTGATGGTTGTGTGTATGTTCCCCTTCATGCAGGCTAAATGGATCTTATGAGTCTCTCTCTGGTGGCACCACCACTGAGGGCTTCGAGGACTTCACTGGTGGAATTGCAGAATGGTATGAGCTGCAAAAGGCACCACCCAACCTCTTCAAAATCATCCAGAAGGCGCTTCAGAAAGGCTCTCTCCTTGGCTGCTCCATTGATGTGAGTGAGCAGGCTTACTGCTGGACACTTGGATCTTGCTGCACATGCAAGCAGCTGGGGGTGGACCCATGTTCCATCTGCAGGAGTTGCACAAAGGATGTTGGTTCCCCCTGCCTATAGTCCTCTGCTTTACCTTGGGTCTGCAGAACTTAACCCAAGAGTGTGACCCAGGCACATTGCACTGCAGGGGTTATGTTGAAATGTAGACTCTGTTAGTT
The DNA here is from genome assembly GCA_013399075.1 of Chloroceryle aenea. Classification (NCBI taxonomy): domain Eukaryota; kingdom Metazoa; phylum Chordata; class Aves; order Coraciiformes; family Cerylidae; genus Chloroceryle; species Chloroceryle aenea. The sequence goes on from VWZY01009985.1 coordinate 695,847, forward strand.
CATATGGAACAGCTCATTGCCTCCCTTGTGTTTCTTTTTTGAGATCTAGAGCTTTTGTTGTTTCATAGGGTCATGGCCATGAATACAGGGAACTTAGTGGTCCTGATGTACATCTTTGTTCTTAAGAAAAAGCAGTTCCTTAAGAAAACCTGCTTGGCAGCAGGTTGGTACAGGCTGATGGGTTTGGTCAGAAAGCTGCTGATAATGGCTCCTGCAGTCAGATGCTGAGAGGTGGCAGATTCCATCTCTGCCTTAGCCACACAAATTGTACCAAAACATTTCAGAAAAATCTGGGCTCTGTTCTCGAAGCAGGGAGGCTCAGACTGTTGCCAGTCCTTTAAAAGCCTTTATGGGAAAACATGTCATCAAAAGCTAAACCTGCACAAGACAGAAAAGAGGAGCTTTGGCCCTGCATGCAAGGGTTCAGAATGACTTTTTATCTTTACTGAAATGAGTCCAGGTATTGTTATTGTGACAACCGCCCTACTCGCAAGTGAGATTACATCTTGGTTATGTCTAAAGGGAAGGTAAACTGCTTACAAGAACTCTATTCATAATGTAAATTCAAATGTTTCCTCTCATTTTTCAAGTTAAATCAGAGTCACAGGAGAGGGAAGCTTCACAGCAGGAAAAGTACTTGGTTAAGGTCAGCATATGACGTAGCATCACTTTCATGGCCTGTTTTACTTGTTCGCACTTGAATAAGAATCTGACATCTGGATTTTTGCCCCAGAATGATAAAAATCTCTTGTCGGGTGGGGAGTAGATATATTTTGCTGACACTTTCTATGTTGTAAACTAATTATTAGTGAGTTTAGCCTTTTAAAAAAAACTGTAAAATCTTCCCCCCCCTCTTCTCTGAGAGAAGCAGGGACACACAGTGATTAAGCACTGCATGGAGAGTGCACTGTGGAGCAGTAATAGAACATGAACTGACAGCAGGAATCCTGCCTCTTTGATCCAACCCTCTCTCTCTCTTTTTTTTTTAAGCTTCAAATATGCTGGTTTAAAGATCACAGTCTTTCTGAACTGGTAGGAAGGCAGTGAAAACCATACGTTTCATAGAGAGTTCATCATTATTACAGCAAGATGTTAAGTGGTCACTTTCTATCAAGGAGTGACTTTGCAATGTTTTTAGCCCAGACTGTCTCCGAGTATTGTAATGGCCATTAAAGAATGAGAGAGTGATATGCCTTCAAGTACAAATGGCTTCCAAAGTGTAGCCTTTTCCCTCACTTGCCTGCATGGCAAGTCCTAGGGTGATGGTGCTGGGAAAAGGAAGGGGGACCTCCCACCCCACGGTGGAGCTGAAAGGCATTTTGACCTCAAAACAAAGCAGCGGGGCTTGCTGGACCTGGCTGTTATCCTTGGTGACACCTAGGCTGCCTCAGGCCTGTCACTCCCTGTGTTCCTCCTAGTCTCTTGAGAACATGAAGTTTATCATGTGTATCACCTTTGTACAGCATCTGGAGATGCACAAGAGGGGATGCACTGCACCAAGTGTTTTGGAGCCCAGAGGGAGCTTTGCTGTGTTGCAGGACTTCTGTCATTCACCCTGTGCCACAATCATGGTCCCTGGGGTCTCCAGCCCCACCAGATGTATTGCCTTCCCCTCTCCCCGCTCTGTCACACAGATCTCTCTCATTGCCTCTGGGCAGCAGCTGAACCACCCCTGCAGCCTCCCAGTGGGATTAAAGCTCCATTGGAGGGGAAGCTTTGCTCCATTGGATCCCTTGCCATGTGGGAAGTCATGCTCACTGAGCGTCTTTGCTCCTCCAGATCACCAGTGCGGCAGAGACGGAGGCAGTCACTTCCCAGAAGCTGGTGAAGGGACACGCATACTCAGTCACCGGGGCAGAGGAGGTAGGTGTGCTGCCCCAAAGGGCTGAAATGCAGCAAGCTTTGAACATGGCCTGGGCCATGGTGGCCACAAACTTGTCTTTAATGTTGCAAATTCTCCAGGTTGTTTTGTCAAATCAGGTTTTGAGTCCCATCTTTCTAAACAAGTACTGAGTTAGCTGGAGTGGTTTGGATCAACACAACTTGACTTCTTGGGAGTTTGACAAAAAAAAAAANNTTGAGAAAAAAAAGGTGTTTTGTTTTTTTTTTTCTCCATAAATATTGTTAGTTCCAAGTGGAATGGTGGGAAGCCCTGTGCAGAGGGCACACTACCCTCTGCTGGTGACCAGGTCCTTCAGCACTTTTCTGTATAGTGGACAACACTGTACCTTTAATGCACAGCAAGATGTATGAGAGATGTGTGGCAATCAAAAAAAAAATTATTGTCCCTTAAATCCCTTCTCTGGACAAGCATGGATGTGTGGAGCTCATTCAAA
>VWZY01009986.1:1989-17432 GCA_013399075.1 Chloroceryle aenea
TGACCTCTAGACGTCCCTTCCAACCCAGACATTTCTATGTTTCTATGTTTCTGACAAATTCAATGAGAAAACTGCTCCTGATAAGGCTGAGAGTTTACTAACCCTTACCAAAGAACGGCATGAGCCAGAGGCAATCAGAAGTGCAAATCAGATTAATTAAAATGATCGGGTAGGAGAACAGGCAGCCCAAAGCTCAGGAGAACATGATGATTCAGCAGGTGACTGAAGCAGCACTTGTCCAGCACTGGAGCACCATCCAGTGACAAGAAGCAAGAATAGGTTTCCGCAGCCCTGGTATTGTCTGCTAAGAAAATATCTTTTCTCTGTAACCAAGATACTGTTTAGGTGTCAGAGCACTGCTACCTCCAACAGAGAACATCCATCCTCTTTTGGCTCTCTAGCAGGAGATGTGACAAGCAATCGAGAGGAAAGCAGCCCAGATGTCATACTGCTGCAAAACTTATGCATGTCACTAAATAGCAGGCAAAGAGAAAATATCCCAAAGAAGTAAATTAGTGTACAGTACATTATTCTGCAATTCTTAGTATGTTTAGGAGTGGATGAGGACAGTGTGCACAAGAAAGAACATCTGCCCAAAGTACATAGGTCCCACAGCTGTACTAGTCTGTACCAGTCTAGTAGTTTTGACATGAGTAAATCTCCCTATATATAACATTCCACTCCACTTCCTAATATATTAGAACTGCTAGTGTTGCAAAACATCGATACCAGCTTTGTGTAAAGGGCACACTTACCTGGAATCATGAGGTATAATGCAGTGTTCTGCTCTTACATGCTAGGTTGTGCTCAGGGCTTCTTTTTTTTTTTTTTTGGTTTTGGTTTTATTTTGGTTTATTTTTTCATCATAAGAAAAAATATGTAAAAGGAATTATATCATTCGTGTAGATGACAAACAGATTTGTTAAGCTATTCAAAGGGCTTCTTGTCATTCCTTTGCCTTCCATTTAGCTTGGGAATCTCATGCCCTGGAAGAGATCCTTTGAGCACAGTGTTTCTGTACACATGAGCTGGTCAGACCAGAGTACATGGGAGGTCAGTATCTGGATGCCTGGGGGTGGTTTGCACTGGCTGCAGTCAGAGAAGTGAGGTGGGAAGGAAACTGGTAGCTAGAAGTTGTCTCTTCCTTTCACTGAGGTCTAGACCACTTGTCCCAGCCCCAACAATGAGGCAAAACTCAATTCTGACCACAGCTGTTCCACTGTCCCTGATCTCCCACAAAGAAAGCCCCCTGATGAACACCAGTCTCTTCTGTCACTAACTCCTCTTTCAGACAGGATACTACATGGCTGCTGTCAGTGGCTAAAAGTTTGAGTCACAACTCCCTGACCTTATGCTACCAGAGAAAGAGGTCACCTCTGCAAACAGAGCACATGGAAGTTCTACTGTCTTCTTTCAGTGAATAAAATTCCGTGGTGGATTCATACATGGCTGGGAAGCTTTCTGTCAAGTAGGTCTATTGGGGTGCAAATGTAGCTACTTTAAAAGCAGCATGACATATGATAACCATACTTCTGAATGCTGAGCAACATAATAACATGCAGTGTTGGAGAAAAACACGCATATACTTTTTTTTCAGTTAGATGTCAGGTTCACTCTAAGGCATCTCTTGACTAACCCTTGACTCCAGTTTAGACTTCTGTGAAAGAGCCAAACCAAACCTCTGAACACCTCATGCATTAGGAACCAAAGCTCTTCCCTGGAAATGAATACTTCTTGTTGTATTGAGTTTTATGGCTTAGCATAACAGCACCACTTGCATATTCTGCATAGTGGCAAGGAATGTTGTTCATTGTGCATGGATGTGATAGTGATTTGGCTGCTTTGTACTGTAACTACCAACACCAACAATCCAAAACATGGGCAGCTTAAATTTCTCTAGTATTTCCACCCTGCTGCCACTTCTGTTAGTATTTCTTTAAAGCAAAATGTCTTTATTCAGGTGTATTTCTTAAATCAGTGTTGCAGTCAGAAAGGACTTCCATAAAACAGTGATATCTTTCCAATTAACTACTGTATACCTTTGCCTTCATCAAGTGATACACTAATTCAGCTTCTTTTCCTGGACAGGAATGCTTGAGCCAAACTAGAGAGTCCTGCTGGAGCACAGCCAAACAAAGGCTGATGGCTCCCATCCTACATTTGAAGCAGTTTCCTCATCATGGCCAAAGCTGTCTTTTCTTGCCACATGTCCCTGTGGATTTGGATGTAGAGGGTGTCATGATGAAGGATGGAGAGTACACCCCACACAGAGCACCAGTGGCATGTAGGTCAGCAGGTGATTAACTTCTGTTTTGTTGCTTCACTTTGTGTGGTGCAACCTTCAGCATAAGCACAGCAGGATGAGCATGCCAGAATGGATAAACAGAGCTGTCACTGTTGAACACTACACTGTCATGTGCCACATGCAATGTAGCACAACACTGAAGGCTTTAGGGCTCTGATCAACATTTTATTCTAGAGATGGACAACCAAATTCTGCCTTGCAAGTCCTACTGGAAATATGTTTTGCTCCACTTGGATCCTGATGGGTCCTTCTGATGAACCTTAGTGAAGGTATGACCCTCAGTCCCCAAGTGGAGAGATGGACACAGAGACATTGACTCATTAATTGAGTAGAAAGGAGGAAATGATGCTCAAAATTAGGAGTATTTTGTATCAGCAGGAGGAAGCAGTGCTTTATATTGTGATGAGCCACAGCTCTGGAAGTTATTTCTCTGCAGAAATTAACAGATTGGACTGTGAGTCACTGAAAGTAGCATGACCTTTTTATCTTTTCAGAATAACATGTCTTCCACATATGAGTTGTGACATTACTGAAGGTATGTGATAAAGAATGTGCTTCATTTCCCTTCTGCTGTTCACCCACTCCACTGGAAACCAGATAGCACAATAAACTAATGCAGCAGACAAACACAACTTGGTTTCTATTTAGAGGCTAAATGACACTCATGTTCCAAAGCTGGCTGGTGATGTACAGGAAGGGAAACAATCCCAAATTCCTTTCTTACATACTTGTTGGTGATTGACTGCTATTAAAGTTCCCTTTACCTCATCCAAATTGTTTGGTCAGATGGAATGATGGCCTAATATGCAATGTGAGGATCCCAGCAATATCTTTATTGGACACTGAAATTGTGCTGATAAGGATCATCTTGTTTTACATGAAAAAGCTTTAATGCTGAGGAAGTTTTCAGCATGCACCAGACAAAACTCTGAAGTTCCCGTGCCCATTCCTTTCCTTGCAGATTTGGTATATGGTTGTTTTGAGGCTGTGATTTAACTGATCAAATTAGTGAGTGTGAGCAGATACAAAGCAACTTATCCTACAAAAAGATAGATCAAAAGCCTGACCTGTATTCAAGGCCCATTCCCCAAACAGTAGGAGTAAACTGTAATTGGAGGTGGGTGAAAAAGAGGTAAAACCCAAACCTGAGAAATCTATAGGATGCATAAACTGCCAATATCCCTCTGTGGAAGACTGAAATATAAGCTGAGAAGGCATGAGTTAGGAATAGCCATCTTGTAGTTTTAAGACCTGTTTCCCTGTGAATTGTTTTTTCTCTCCTGGGTAAAATGACATTTAGCTCTAAGGGAGCCAGTTAGTAATGGAAGTAGAAGCACAGACACTGTCAGTCCTCTGAAAGCATTCCAGAACAGGGTCTGATAGGAGAGTTGGAGATCAGCATGGTTTCATTGCCAGAGAGGGGAGACATCTTGGGCTAGAGTGGAGGAAAGAGTACTTAGTCAGTTGGATAACTAGATGTATCTTTTCTTTTGCACCCTTTCAGTTTCCCAGCTCTCCCTTGTCCTCAGAGCCAGGTTCAGCCAAGGATGCTGCACAGGAAGATGTAAAATGCTCATCTGTTGTGGTGGAAGCATTGACTGTCTTCCCATATCTGAAAGTCCTTCTGTTTCAGAACACAGCAGGGAAAACTATTCATGCACTTTGAAGGTAAAACCTTTTGAGAGAAGCTGAAGAACGCAAATATATCCTAATAAAAATAAAATGGAAAAATAAATGTGACTCTGCTTTTGTATCCACTATTTCTGTCTTCAGACCTACAAAGAAGCTCATCAGAGACTCATCCTCTCACCCCTCTGAAATCAAAAGAAACAGACATTGCAGTGGGTAAAATTCAGAGATCTCTGTGTCTCCTTTACTTTGGGCAAGAGGCAAGTTCAGTTAATTCTGATGGAAGTTCACACCTATCCTAAAGAATGCATGCACTATTTTCTAAGTTGCCTGTTGGGACAGTGCCATTCAATTTTACAAATGGCAAATAGACATTACAGCTCACCTGGAGTTTTGAAATCCATAGCCAGCTTTTCCCCCTGCCAATCCAAACACATATTTGGTGCAATATTTTTGCCATTTTTGCCTTTCTGAACACCAAGAGGAAGCAAGCTATGCTTTCTGGTAAGATGTCTGGATCTCAGAATTTCAGGCTAAATAAGTGTCTGTATAGCAAAAGAAGGGAAGATTTTTCAACACTCACTTTTCCAAATTTACAGAATTACCCAGAGATGTGTGAAAATGAAATGCAAAGTTTATAGCATTATGTTCTTCCAGAAACAGAAGCAAGCCTTGTTGTTAATCACAACTGATCACCTGATTATCTGCCATGTGATTTTTATCAGCTAAGTAAAACACATTCCTTTATCATGAGGACCTACTGCAAGGTGCATGGTGGAGGCCACAGTTTTTGCGGCATTATGTTTCAGTGTAATATGTGTCCTTGAGAAGGAAGAACAGTTTTTACTCTGTCTCTCCTCTTGGCCCATCTGCTGTTTGAAGGTTAAGATTTATTTTTTTGATGACCCAGTCTGCCTTCTCAGGGAAAGTAGGCTCTATGACTTCACCACACTTTCTTCCTGAGCTGTTGTATTTTAAGCTGCCTGAAGTCAAAGGATTTCAGGTTATTTGGAACATACTTAGCAGCATTGGAAGTGGTTCTTGTCTCACTGGAGGCTAAGTTCCCTTTTACAGTTACATTTTGAGAGCTGCCAATTAGGTCTTCACCTATATAGTGGCTAATGCCACTAAATTAACTAAAGTTAATTCTAACTTGAATGGGAACACTGTCCAGTTCCATGTCAAAAAGGACCAGATGTCTACAGGACAGATTTCTGTTTAACTTCAATTCCCCTGATTCCTTTTTAAAAATCTTTTATGTGCTAAACAAACATTAAAATAAATTAAAAGAAAGCAAACCTCATTAAGGGTCTGTCCTGAAGTTACAGTCAGAATAGGTTGTTTTTAGATCTTCTTTCTTTGAATAGCAGATTTCTAGAAGATGGAATGGAAATGGGAATGAAGGTGTAGCATTGCTTGATGCAAAGCATACTCTCCTACATAATGTGATGGGGAAGAGTTTGACAAAGGTAAGGGGGATGCTATTTAGAGCAATACTAAATAATGTTCTCAGAAGAAGCATTGACAAGGCTATGTTCACCCTCTTGTTTAGTGTGGTGCAGGTACTTGAGAAAAATAGCTGCCAGAGCACAGCCAGAAAGAGAGAGGTGGGAGGTGTGCAGCTGTTTTCAGTCTGGAAGGAGAATGTCACAGAGGAATGCCTGCATTTTACATGCAGATTGCTATTTGGATGATCATGTAACACTACAGAAGATGGAGCTTTTGAATGATTTTCATACCAGAGAAGGATGTCTAAGGAGTGTCTTGGAAACAGAGTCATTAAAATAAAAAATAAGAGGGAAAAGCCTGTTTGTTTTCATTAGCAATGCTAATAGCAATATGCATTCCTTCCTTTCTGAAAATGCCTTTGATAGTGTACACAACTGTTACAGAGTGACTGGTAAGCAACTGGAGTACAACAGTTTTTGTGCCTGTCATGCATGCAAGGAGGAATTCCTGTTATTACCTCAGTCTTTACGATGCAACATTATCGGTCTTTATCCTTTTCTATCTCTTTCTCTGGAGATAAAGCCAAAACTGATGTTGGCTGATGTCAACTGATGTTGACGTTTCCAATAAAAATATTTTAAAGTCTTTTTCTCTTCTTCCTGGCTACTTCTGTATATTATTTCAAGCTGTGCTTGATCAGCTCATTTGACTGTGAGCTGTATGATTGCTGAGGTTGGCAGTTTAAGTTACTGATTGCCAGCAATGCCTGATTTACTGTCTTTTGCTATTATCATCCTTCCTCTTTGATTGTTGCCTGATACATAATAGCTTTCCCAGTTGCAAATCAACCATCCCACAATCTTAGGAAAAGCACAGTTTTGACACTATCTTCTGAAGAAACCATAGCAAAGCAAGATTAAATGCAATTTTTGGTCAAAGTTCCCTCTCTTTTGACCCAACAGGTCATGTTAAGTAACTAGAAATGCCATAACTGAAATAATAGCTAAAGCATATTCTTTAACAATAAAAAATATGAAATATTATAATTAATTACATTATTAATACAACCTTCTAGAACAGGAGAATCAGTAAGGTGTATATATATATACATACATACTTGCATACATATATGCATATTACACATACAGGTATGTAATATCTGTATATGCTACAATACAATGCACCTGCAGCTTTAATACAGTCTTATTAAAGATGCAGGTTGCAAGATGTCGTCAGCTCACTTCTGTTAGTGTTTTAGTTGTTTGAAGTGATGAAGTGGACATCCTCCAGGGGAATGCTGAATGAAGCCTGTCAGTGAGCTCTTGTCACAGTGTGGTTTTGGGTAACCTCTCTGAGCAACCCAACATAACGTCCAGCAGGCAGAGAAGTTGCTGGCATTGCTCCTTTGCACTGTAGGGCAGATGGGATGGCTTGCCATGCTTCAGCTCTCCCATGAAGAAACAGTCTCAGGGTGAACATTTCACTGACCTTGCAATTGTAAGGCAAACACAATTCATAAAGTATTTGTCTGATTACTCTGAGAAACAGTATTTTACAAATTTCTTGATTTGCAACAGGATAAACTATTTCTCCTACCTTTATCACAGTTTCATTCTGGGAACAGCCATAATGGGTGGTAAAGCTCTGTGATAGCTGCATTTCAAGTGGCTCACCAGATGGAAATCGCCTTAGGCACTGAAGCTGAGTATTAGGGTAAGACTGGCCAGAAATCTGAATTTGTGCTTCATTAGCTAGATTCAAGCAAACTACTCATGTTTGCACAGCATCTTCTTTAGCCCAGAAAAGCCAGAAGTGAAAACAGGCTCCTTCTATTCTCATCCATTAAGTCAAATCCCAAACACTCTTTTGAAAGAGTTAATGAAAATGATGAGTACAGCATAGGAAAAGCTTTAGCAGCAGCCTCCACAGAACCCATAATGGTCTTATGCTAGCAGGTCTGTTTAGCTCTCTCACAGGCAGACTGGCTTTTTTGGTGCTTGGATAAGAAGCTAGGCAAGTGGAACAGATGGATGGACTTTGTACAGTGTCCTCCTTTTCTGACATCCATCAGCCACTGGCTGGCATTAAGGTTACTAGAGAGCTTATAAATACATTCTAACGCACCTCACATTTTGATTTTAAAACTGATGCAGAATTGTCTAGGGCACTGAATTTATGTTCTTTTTTCGGACAAGTGTGCAGTTTCTGCCTCAGCTTTTGTAGTTCAAGCAGTGCTTCTCCCCTTACACAAACTTTCACACACACACTTTGGAAGTCCTTACAGACAGCAAAAAATGCTCTCTGGAAATCTCCCCACAGGTGTGTATGGATCCTCAAACCTGCTGAGGACCTGCTGTCCCATTACACCAGTGGGTAACAAAGATGCTAAATAGTCTTGGTTCTTGTATTAAACTCTAAAGCATGCCACTACGTGGCATATTAAACCCTAAAGCATTACCACTGCTAGAGAGTCATTTCAAAGGATATGCAAAAGCATTGGTAGAATACAGTTGCCTTCAGACGGCTGGCAGTATGTTGACCATTGACTGATTATCCAGTCATCTCAATGTCCAAGACTTCTGAAGCTTTCCCATGCTGGAAGAACATAAGAAAAAAAACTATAGCACAGTCCTTACAGGAACTCAAATGTCCAACATTTCAAGGTATTTGCACATTTCTGACCTTATCTATTTCTGAAGATGAACTCTGGTGAAGTATTCAGATTTGTTTCCAGTGCAATTACTACTCATCCCTTTTTATCATGCTGACTGAAGGCTGGAGTGGTAAATACAAAATACATTCCCACCTAGACTGAGAACAGCAGAGGCTCTCAATAGCTGAAGCAGAAATAAATATTTGCAGATCTGTCTTGAACTATGTAGTGCTGAGTCACCAGAATATTGGGTTCACTTGTCCCCCTAGCAACTCTTTAACTGCTAGCTGCTTTGAACAAGTGAAAACCACTGTGTTTATACTCTAGGTGTGTTTCACTTTGTAATTTAAGTAGCTTTCCAGAGATATAGTTATCAAGCTGCTAATATTAAGCAGTTTGATGTGTTCTTTAAGAGCAAGTCAGAGATGACAAGTTGTCCAACAGCTGCATACTCCTAGTGTGAGGAAACCTCCAGTTACAAAAAGGGAGTGGGGCTTGAGACACGGAACCGGAAGGAAGGGAGAGTGTTGAGTGAATAACCTGTTTTATGCTTGCTATACAGACCGGCTGATGGTTTGGGTGCATCTGCAGAGCACCTGCTTGTATTGCCAGCATGCCTCTGAGAACAGCTAGGGAACAGAGCAGGCTGCAGATCATGGTGGCTTGTTGCTTAGCTCTGCAGCTATGCTGAGTGAAAGACAAAGTTCGCCAATTCTGGGTCTGACATAGCCAGGAACAGAAATATTACTTTGATTCAGTTAACTAAATGCCAAGTGCTGAATCCTTTTTATTTCTCTTCAGAATTCTGGATTAAAATGATTTATCTTCTCTGCTCCATTTCCTCAGACTTTCAGCAGATTTAAGGCAGAAGAGAAGAGTCACTTCATCAAATCCTTATCTGAAATGCGCTGACTTTTGGAAAGGAATTCCAGCCTATATATGCAACTAATATTAGAAAATCTGAAAAGTTAGGGCATCATTTTCTTGTGCCTGTTTAGATGCTTGTTTCTAGACAGCAGATACATATCTAGGCACTGAAACACCTGGAAATTATCAATTTCTCTTTCACTGCCAGTTGATTATGTTCAAAATAAGACATTAGGGAATTCAATACATCTGAAGCTGTGCACAATTAATTCAATGATATTACAGATGCTATATGATGTTTCTTCTTACTAAAACTCTGCATTTCGTTACTACAGACAGTCAATTTGAAATGAGAGACTTAGTACTTGTGTGTAAAAAGAAACATAATACTGGGAGGTTTCATAGCTGGATGTGGGCAAACCCCATCAACTACTGCTTTAGTTTTAATAATGATCTATTTAAAGTGACTGTTTTCCTGAGCATACTGTAACCTCATTTTAAAATGATGCAAGCTCTGCAGCTATCCTTGATTTTGCAAGGGCCTCAGCATTCTGCAATCAGTCTGTACTCAGGCTTGCTGGGTACTCAGTACCTTTGATAGGACTGTGCTCAGATTAACTTTCAAAGTACCTGGATAATGTCTGTCCCAGTATCTACTGAAACTTTGGTGGATGTGATGTACAGCTAAGCTGCACACTGCCACAGAGATGTGTGTGTCCAGAGGAATCTTAACATCATGCTGCTTTGAGCCAGTAAGTCTTCCTGCTTGACTTGCTCTCAGTTTTTTGATCATGTCCTTTGACTAACAGTGGACACTTCCAAGCTGAGCATCTCTGATTTGTCCAAAGTGCTTGCTTTTACATACTGTGACTTCCGAGAAACTGGGTTGGCTCTTTGGAAAGGTAACAGAAACAAAGATTGCATTTGCAAGGATCCTTTGAGCAGGAGGGTGAACAGTTCAATTTTACTAAGCTTTTGACTGTGATGTAACTGTTCACCTCTTTTGACAAAGACAGCTGTATACAACAGGAGTAGTATTTGATGAAACAAGGGCTATTTGATGAAAAAGAGCTATTAGAGTGTGGTCTTCTAATACTTCAATACTTTGAATGATCTGTTGTACTGTCAGAAATCTGCTGTGTATGGCAAAGAACCCTTTCAGTTTCTATTCCTAAAAATTTAAAGAATGTCAAACTGGCTGTTTCTGGCTTGTGTGGACATGTTTTGAGCTCTCATGTCTGCATAAATTTGAAAGCAGTCTAGAACAAAACTACATGGGGTCCTAATTGCTCTAACGGACAGGCTGCTAATCTGCAGCAACTCCACAGGGTGTGAGTGGGGGTGTGTGTCTTTCTGTGGGTGGTGGTTTATTGTCTCTATTGTGACCTGCAGTAGATATTGGTTAAGTTTTGTATGGAAAGCATCCTGCAAACTGAAGCAACTGATGTTTGCATGGGAAGTTTATGCTTCATTCTGAGCATCTCACCTGACACATTCTCATGTCTTGGTTCTTCTCTGCTTGTTCATCTATTCTGTATCTAGGGTGTGCACTTTAACACTCCTTATGCTCTGAATTTTCAAATGGCTACTTTAAACAATAGACTTCTGAAGGTGTATGAGGAAGAATGCTTAGAGGACTCAGGCAAGCAAAATTCAGGATGGAGTCAAACTTCCCAAACTGTCCTGCATTGGGGCCGCATCTTAACCAATAAGCAAGTCATCTGAACTGGCTGAACTGGGAAGGGGCAGATGATGGCTCCATGCTGCTCTTGTCCTACTCTCTCCCAAGCACTGCATTGGCCAGAGGGATGTTCAAGGGGATGTGACTGTGCCATCCTCCTGAACTCTTCTTGGGGCACTTTGGGAGAGCACTTGATGGAATGCAGGGGCATGGTGATGGAATGCAGGGGCATGGTGTCCTCACAGCTTGTGCCAGATACCAGTCAAGCCACAGGAGGCCATGGGCCTGCAATGACGGACAGTATCAACATCTTCTTGTCTTTCTTCTCTTTTTATTGCTACTCCTTATTCCTGCTCTGTCCAGAGACAAGTCTGTGATGGAGGGCCCTTTCTGGGAGAGTGAGGATTAGGAAAGCAGACAGCCACAGATCGTCTGGCTCAATCATCTCTGTCCTATTTACAGAAGCAGCCTGTGCACTGATTTTCATGCCTTGGGAAGAGTAGATCCTACTCAGTTTTGAGGAAATTGGTAAGCTAATGGGTTTTGAGACCAAGGTCATATTTAGAGGATATCTTCAGTATCTCACAGACTAGTCACTGCACATGAGATAGAAGAACATGAATATGCTACTGTTAAGTCTTCCCTGATCAAACTTTGTAGTATCATGACAGGACTGCTGCCTCCAGATAGCTCTGTAGTAGAAATAGTACCTTATCTCTTCTATTCTTCTCCCACGGAATGCTTCTCTTTTCATCTTTGCTCACTTGACCATGTCCAGATATAATCAATGCCTGTCACTGATCCTCTTATCATTTGCACTACTATGAAAAGCTGAATTTGCAGAAACATTTCTGCAAACAATGATATTCAAAAAAGGCCTATCTATATGGAGTACATACAGGAGCAAATACTAATAAAGTCCTTAAGATGAAAGCTATTTTCAAAGCCAAAGTTATGGTGTGAGCTAGCTTAATCTTAGCCATTCACTGGACCAAGTTCGAGTTCCTCCACTAAAAATACACCTAACAGTTCTTCCTTGTTAGATTAACTTCAAGTGATACTCACTGCCTCTCACCGTATTGGGCTGCATGTAGCTCTGCAGCCACAGGAGGGAGCAATTTAATTAAATTTCAAGCAGTTTGCTGCATAACTCTGCATCTTATTTTGTGCACAGTGCTTCTGTGGTCTGGTGATGGAGCAGAATTAAAACATGATGAAGGTGAATGGAAACAGGCTAAGTAGTTTGTAGAGCTCTTCTAATAGGTGGATTTTGCATTGTTTCAGCCAAGCTTTCCTGCAAATCAATGTAAAAACAAGGAAACATTAAAATAATAAAACACTCTATCATTTTGTTCCTTAGGCTGAAAATTTTGTTCTCTTTTACAAGGAAGCCTTTGTTTCATGATTAACATGAAGATTTTCAAAGCTGAGGCTATGAAAGAAGCTGCCATAACCTTCAGTTCTAGCAGAACTAAGACTTACCTCCATCAGTAGACTCAATGAATAGCAGGTTCTTGCATTTCTCTTTAAAAGACTTATTACTCCTCCTTCCACTTTTGTTTTTATTCAGTTTAAATCCTAAACTCTGGATATAGACACTGTGTATTGCTCAGGGATGTGGACCCCTTGAGAGGGCTCTGTCTTCACTGAAACAGCCAGGGACTGACTTCTTTTGCCTCAGGTTCATACATGGAGACTGCAGTGAAGATGACTCAGTCAAGAGCCACGACTGCCACAGCATGAGTCCTGCTCATAGGTACAAAGCTTCCCCCGATCCAGGGAAAATTCCTCTACTCTGGGTAATGACAGGGAAGAGGTCACTGCTGGTCTCGATGATAGGATTGTAACACTGAGGAGAGGGAAGAATTAGAGAAGAGGCCTGATTTAACTAACAAAGTTTCTTGTTTTCCCCTTTCCTATTGGCAAGTGGTGGCAGATGTGATTGACTGACTTTCAAGGGTCCTACAACAGTCAGAAACGGTAGCTTGAAAACATGTCTTCTAACAACAATTCTTATGTATGACAGACACTCAGAACAGGAAAGACAAGAGAGGAAATTCATTATTAAATTTATCATATTAGTCCTATTCTTGTTGGTGACAAGTCAATGTTATGAATTCCATGTAGGAGAATGGACATGGATTGCTTGTTTGCTTTTTTCCTCTTTTTTCTCCCCTTTCATCTTTTCTTACAGCATGGATTGCATTTCCAAACCCTTCCAGCACTGGTGTGACTGCGCACTCTGACAACTGCAATCAAACTCCTATTTGTCTCACTGTTAACACTTCCACCGGTGACATGTTGACTGACTGCAGCAAAAGCAGAACTGAAAAGGTTCAGGCTCCCCTAAAAATACCACTCTAAGAGATTACTGTAGGAAAATATCATGATTCTTACTCTGGAAGAGTGGTGACTTCTTAGAGCTAATACCAAAAGATCAGGAAGCTGAGTGAGGCAGGGAAGAAAAGACCTTTTTTGACTAACTGACAGCTATGGGGGAGCAACCAGGACCGAATTTTCCCGAGCACAGGCAGGTTGGTTAAACCTAAGGCTCATTGTTTAAAATTATGCCAGATGCCATTCTGTTTAAGTCTTTGATTTCTCACAAGACATTTTATCTTGCTTCAAAGCCATTGAGTATTTGAGAACTATTCAAAGTCAGCTATGAGACTATCATCCCACTTCCTATAACTGCTTCTCCGAGAAAGCATCTGCAGAACTGTGGCTGCTCATTATTTCCATGACAAAGCTAGGACCATTTTCTTTAATTCTCTTTCGTTCTTGAGAGAGACAGCTGGTTGGCTCCACTGACAGCAATGTGATTTTAATCCTGAGACTCCAATTAGAAACTAGACACATTTCCAAAACACTATTATGGACACACCAGGGGATAAGGATTTGAATTTACTGTCAGCAATACAAAGCTTGTGTCCTTGTGCAAAACAGTGAGGAGAGATTTTGCCACAGACAAGACTTTCTGCCAGAAGCCACTCCCGCCCCACCTCAAAAAAAAAAAAAAAAAAAAAAAAAAGAAAAGAGACTGCAATTAATGATTTTCCCCTCATGATATGTCTAGACTATAGGAGCTGGCACTGGTGAGACACGCATATCATTAGGAGTGGTGATCTAATGAAACAGCTGGCAAACTTTCTTTGTTGACTCTGCCTTGAGTCCAGCTCATTTGTTTTCTGTGAGACACTTAGGACTTGGTGTTCCCAAGCCTGTGGCATCCCTGTATCAGACAGCCAAATATGCAAAAGTGCTTCTTGCCAGTTTTGTTTCAGTATCACCTGAGATGTGGACCTGGTAATACTTTTTTGTCATATGACTACTCGCTACTGGGATATGCCCAGATAAGGGGATGATGCGGTGAGCTGTAGCAATTCAGGAATAGGCTCTGCCCCAGCTCTGCCTGAGGCCACTCTGCCAAAGCCTTCAGCATTAGCTCAACTCCTTTTTTCTTGATAGTGATAACGGTAGACTACTGGTGAGTCCAGATTATTTAAGCTAAATCTTCAGTTGTCTGGCAGCATCCATCCTATCCCTCCCTTTTCTGAGTTGTGTGTGGGTAGATACAAACTCAGTCTTCACTGAGGAACTAGAAAACAGCAGTCTGTCTCTATGGATAGAAGCACAATGTCACTCTGTAACTGCAGCTGATGTACCACTGATTGCCAAAAGCAGCAATCGTGGGGGTAAACTACTGAGATGTTTGCAGAACTCAGTGCACAGCCAGGCTCAAAGAGGACAAAAACATGATTTCAACATTAAATTCAAAGGAAGGCACTTACATAAAGAGAGTAATAGGCCTCTGCACGTGATCAGCTGGTGCAGAGTGCTCAGGGAATCAAGGCCATGTTCTGGCCATAAGGAAATGTGGTTTGATCAAGTTATAGTCACTCAAACAGAGTACTTTTAACCTATTAGAAAACTATTTTTTAAGAACTGAGTATATTAATGCCCCAGAAAATATTAAAAGTTCGGAAGATATGATTATTTCTAATTTGGAAGATATGGTTATTGATATATTTTAAGTTAGTTAAAATGAGCACAGGGAAAGCCTGGTTTTACTTTTGCAATTATGTACCTAGTAGCATGCTTAGCAACAAACTTTTGTTTTAATTAGGAACAGGATCTAATAATTTGTGTAACTGATCAAATAAGAGGATATGTCTGTCTACAACAAAGGGTATAGAAAAAATAGTGAGTTTCAAGCCATCAGTAAAGAGCTGTTGAAGTCTGCCAAATNACATTTGTGTTAGAAAAAGGAATACGATTAAGATTTTGTGTATAAATAACTGATGGTTTCAGTTGTTGGGCATGCTGGTTTTGACCTGGCACGCATGACAGCGCTCTCATGAGAATAAAGAAAATACCTCCACGGTGATGAGCAGTTGCATACTGACTGACAGACATGGTTTGCGGAAAACACTGTTAGACATATTCAAGGATGAAAAGTCCAAGAACAATAAGGTAGGAAGACACTTTCTCTAGCTGGGGAGGTCTGATCCCGTGACATACAGAAGATAAAACTCAATGGGACAAAGACTGCCAACTGTGTTCATTTGGTGTTTCCCTCCCTGCTTGCTGATACTGGACAGGACATTGTCTTACATGGGGATTTGTTGTTGGTAGTACAGCTGTCAGATTTTCCTTTGTGCAGGTTCTCCTTAGCGGGCCTTAGGCAACTAAGGCCTAGGTCTCAGGCACACTTACTCTCCTAAGTTCATTCAGCTCTCTATCAAAAGACAGGACAATTGATTTACTTCTCTTCTTCACCTTGGGAGCAAAGTCAATGGTATACAGGAAAGCCGCATCTGAAAGACATCTTCATTCTGCGCAGATTGCAGCATCTCTGC
>VWZY01009987.1:0-127175 GCA_013399075.1 Chloroceryle aenea
TGACCCTAAACTGTGACAGAAAGGAAGGAGAAAAAAACTACCTCACAGTCTGAGAGCATTTGCACATGTCAGAGTCAAACACTAAGCAGAAACAGTCTCACTAGCCTAGGACATAATTCTGAACTTACGCCTCAACAAGAAAAAAAGAAACCACCACCACCAAAACCAACAACAACAAAACACAAAGAAAACAACAACAACAAACAAACAAAACCAAAACAAAACACCAAAACAACCAACCAAAAAAAAACAAAACAAAACAAACCAAAACCAAACAACCAACCAAAAAACAAAACAACAAAAAAAAAAACACCACTCCCTGAATGAAGAGTATATGCCTCACTTTGGAACTGTACTTCCTACAGGATTTTCTAATGGGATTTCAGTACGAGATACAGTCAGGTTCTGTCTGTGGTTGACCTCTTGGGAGAATTTGATATTTTTTGTTCAGTTTTCTCTCTGCCTGTAGACTGTTGCATGTGACAGATTAGGAGGATGCTGTCTTGCACAATAACAAACAGATGAAGCTTTGACTTGCAATCTATTGAATAGGAAAATAACGTCTAAGCATCTTCATGCTCTAAGGACGGGATTGCACTCCTATGGACCTGAGCAGCAGCTCCCACATTGTTTTCCGATGGTAAGAAGCACTGCCCTTTTGACCCGCCCCAAGTACCTGCACACTTAGGATGCAGCTTTTGGATCCATAAACTCTGTTAAGTCTGGGCACTGCAAATCAAGAAATAACTTTCCCCTATCTCTTGTTAGGGAGAAACTACCCTCAAGGATAAGATATCAAAGTGTAGAAGTCAATAAAACTTATTCTGAAGGCACATCTCCGGGCTTGTCTTTTGAGATAAACTCCCACCAAAAGCCAACACATATTGCAGATGGAAAGACCCCATCCCTGTTTCCTGCCATGAATTCTGACCAGGCTTTTGGTCCAGTCTCACCTCCAACTGACAGCATAGTTCTGCTTTACCTCCTTGTCCTTCTCCTTATACCACTGACAATTGTGAAGTCTTCCCATACCCATTCAAGCGACTGAGTGAAAAAGTAGCTAATCACATGAGTAAGCCTAGTAGGAGTTAATCTGATGCACAAGGTCATCTTGTTCTTGATCATTATTAGGCAGGGACCCTTGAAGTCAAATTGAAATTGAAATTAAAACAGAGTAGAAGAAGGACTATAAATAAATCAATAGCTAACAAGTATCTCATTGAAGCATATTAAAGGGTTTTGTATATTTAATCTGCACACAGTGTGCTGTGTCTGGTGGTGATTGATGCTTTTTCATCTTTTTTTGCAGCTTTTATGAGAGCTGATGGTAATCTCCTGAGAAACAATATGATTTGTAATAAAAAGATTACCTGTATTAAATAAAAATAATATATACATAGGAAATGCTGTTAGCGCGACAAATCTGGTTAAAGATATTACCACCACGAAAAAATGTGATTTTTTCCTTGGCTGTCTAATTCATTTTAGGGAAAAGTAATATCTTTAAAACTTAAGCCTGTATTATTTATAAAGGAAGCAATAACTGATTTTCCCATTTCCTGTATTAATAAATTTATTTGCATATATTTATATCAGAATTAATGAGTTTTCTCTCTCTATGAATGCAAAAACTGCACTGAGAGGGAAAAAGAGAATCGAGAATTGCTTTATGCCTTTAGTTTGCAAGTCGACATAAACTCTTACGGCTTTTCTATAGCTAGACAAAGTAAGACTGTTTTCTTTCCTTTCAGTAGAGGTCTTACACTGCTAGCAGGAATACTGGAAAAAAATATGCCTTTTAAAACTACAGTTCAGCAGGGTATATACAAGATGACTAGTCAAAGTGATGTCTAGAGAGAAGTTAGAACTTCCTATGTTTTTAAAACTAAGCATCACCAATTCCTGGTTTTGCTTTAAACTCAGAGTGTTTCTAAGAGATGGTTACAAAGATGCGAAGACTTACCACGTGCCCAGAGCTGTTAAGAAGGAACTACCTACAGACAGAGCTCAAATGACTACACAAGAGCCAGTGACACAATGAAGAGCAAGAATCCTATTCTCTGTAAATACCTTTGAGAAGTAAACTCCAGGAAAGAACATCAGCCCACTACATGAAATGCAACAGTGGGATAAGAATAAAAAGGGAAAAAAGCTGAACTGCATCAAAAACAAGTCTCACTAATTACTGAGGGCCTGAGAAACAGAGAAACCTTTGCTGCTTTTTTGTGGTGCTGAGACCAGTTCCTGAAAGGAATCCCAGGAGGTTCTTGACTAAGATGAAGTGGTAGGTACTATCCAACATCTATCTGATGAGTTGGTTTTTCATCCATTCCAGAACAATACGCCAAAGTCCATACACAGTTTTCTCGAATCAGATCTCAATACACTTAGATAAAATGTGAAATAAGGTTTTGTTAACTTCCATACAGTCCCCTTAGTAGAGACAATGCTTCCTCACTGCCTTCTGCGGTCAGCTACAAATCAATTCTTCGACTTGAGAAGCAGCCAACATAAATTTTTCACAAAGGGTGCACCTAAATTGTTCATTTGTTTTTAATGTGCATTCAGACTGTCAGTTTGCAGCATAGCATAGCTTTCCTGCTTTTTAAGATGCTGAGAAGCTTTCACAGGTCCCAGCTCAGCACCTTTCCAAGGGCTTAAGTTTGGGAGCACTCCTTTTCCAACCTGCTCTTAACCTGATCATACAGTTCTCAGGTCTGCTGTTTGCCTTACTGTATCTCTCAGTTAGCAATTCCTAAGTCACTATGGGACCAGTCACTTGGAAGAAATAACAGAAATGAGCTCAGCTGAGCATGCAACAATTTAAGAACAAAAGAATGAGAATGGTAGTTCAACAGTTTCAGTGAAGCCACATCCAGACAGAATTTTGAATCCTTCATATCTCAGCAGTCTTTGAAGATAACTATCCCCACAAAAATGCTGGTTACCTGCTAATCACACAAACAGCTGCAAAGCAGCTACTCAAACTGGGAACACATTATGCATGAAAAGTGTGCCAGTGAGATACAGCAGCCTTTGTTTTTTGGAAGAAATAACTGCTCCACAGTCATTCATGTCTGCAGCTAACATATGGCTCACAGAGTGCAATGGCAACCATTGCCTCAGGTGGTTCACTAACCCATCAGCTACTGCTGGTAACAGCCAGTATCATAGGGCTTATTACTTAATTAACACAGCACAGCACTTTATTTGTATTAGTTTGTTAAAAAAAAAAAAAAAAAGAAAAGAAAAAAAAGGAAAAAAAGGCCATCACAACAGCAAAGCACTTGAAAAGCTGCAGGAGGCATAGCCAGCCCTCACCATACGTACAGCAGATTTCAGCAAGACAGTTCTTAAAAAAATACATTTTTGATGACCTGTCCTCCTGGTAGACCCTGCTATAAACCAACATATATTACATAAATAAGGGTGACAACTGCCTGCCACATCCTGTCTGTGCTTCTGCATCACCAACTGCTTGCTGAACAGGGCAGTCGAGAAATTAGGTGCTGCTGTATATTGACCAGATGGGAAAGATAAAGTCAAAGTTCAGGTTCCATGAAATTCAATTCCATGGTGAATTCTTTTGGCACCATAAAACAGTGCCAAGTTCAGAATAAGCTAAACCAAAATATTCTTTCGGAGCACTCTCTCCAATTCTTCAGGGAGCTGATCCCATGATCCATATCTTTCCCCATCCATCAGAACATGTGCATCCTCATCTGACCCAGGAATGGTCTTTATGCTACCATAGCTATCTCCAAGTGCTTGCCTGTAGCTGCATTATTCTATGGGCACTTGGGCTTAGAATAGCTACCATGAAAGTCTCATCTGCCTCCAGGTCAGAAGCTTATGTTCAGACAGGTTGTAAAACATTGTCTAGATGTTCACACAACTCAGCTCTCACAAGACCAAAACTAAAAAATCCTTAAAACAAGATCATCAGGCATCAGTAATACTCCCATTAAGATGTTTTCACTAAATTCAACAGTCATACCATAGAGCCTCCAGTGAACCCAGAGTCCACACAGAGTATACAGAAAATATTGAAATAATTAATCCCCCTTCATTACACAGCTACTATACTGTGCTACATGGTTTAGAAGAAAGGGTAGGAGGGAAGCTATCTTGGTCTCTTACCTGCAGAGAACAGAAAGTCTGGGTAAATGGCTCCATTCGGACCAGGTAAGATGCCACTATAATTGCTGATGAATAGTGTGTACAGTAATGGCACTGGGCTGACAGGTCTCCTGGAAGTTGGACAAAAATAAGATTCTAGTGCAAAATATCACCATTTCAAGCCCATAGCATCCAGTTACCACAGCATAACCAAATAAAGAGCAAGTCTTTGAAAGAGATACGTTCAAGGATTTGTGAACAAAAGCACAACTTGCATATTTGCATTGAATGTGCAGTTACTACCATCTCTGTATGCTCTTGTTTTGCCTTCCACAGTTCATTTTCTGAAGAATATGGTCTTTAAGTTTACAGACTATCCCTTTCCCCATTAGTATCAAAAAAGTTCTTGATGTCCAGAGGTCAAGAGCCTCAATATCCTGTTTCCTTTTCTTTATAGACCTGTTAGCTAAAATGCTTGCAACGGTCTTCTTCATGCAGCTTAACTAACACACGAGACTAATGTGCACAGCTTAGCCAACAGTGTAGTCTTTTCTAGGGAACATTGCTTTTTTGCTGTAGTGTCCGTTCCTGCCCAAAGGAAGAGGAGAGAATGCAGCTATACAAGGCATGTAAGGTAATGCTTGCAGGAGTCATTTCTCTTTGAAACCTCAACTAGCTTGTATCCAGAAGTGAGGAAATTTCTTTGGCATGGTGCTTCCCTCAGCCACAGCTCTGCAAAGTTTTTTGGGTGACCTTTTCCAAGGGATTCACCAGTATCATCAAAGACCTGATGGGACTCAAGCCTTTGCTGTATGTGTCTCCTAAAACACTCACCCTCACTCTTCTCCACCTCATTGTAGCGCTGGATAAACTTGTGTTTCCGCTCTATGGTCTGCGCTCCCATGGGCTTTGACAAGTCCCGAAACGTATGAGGATTAGTAAGGTTTAGAATCTGGAAAGCAAAAGCAGCAAAGATGTAGATATTTAGATTCCTGAGTCAGACATCATGACTAGCTCAGTGACACTGGACAGTGGGAAGGCTGTGTTGGAAGTTTCACCTATACAAAAAGGTCACAGATTCACTACTAAAATATCCACCTCCAGAACTGGGGTGGGACTTGAACAGAGTGGCAGCATGTGCCACTGAAAGGACAGCATATACAAGGAGCTTCACAAATAAAGGACCTGTCAGGTTGTAAATTGCTTTCAAGGTTTCTTTGTCCAAACCTCTTTGTCAGCGGTCACAGAAGCCTGTCCCTCCCTCCCTGTTGAGCCAATGCCTCTTGCCTTTAACTAGCTATGTATTTAACAGATCATCCACTTCTCTGAGGTAGAACATGATCCTCAGAACACTGATTTGAAGGTTATGCTAATCTATAAAGAATGAGTACAGTTCATATTAACTATCTCAGATATTGAACCTGTGCCCTAGACCCCTGACTTGCACTGACCTTGGAGTGATAGTCAGCGAGGATCCATGGAAACACAGGATACTGCATGTAATCATTGTAGCTGCGGCCAGCCAGTGTGTTCAGATACATGAGATAATCAAAGTTACTGATCTCCCTCTTCTGCAAGGGAAAGGAAACAAGCATTAAAATTTCCTAACTCCACCCCTGAAAACCATGCCTTGAAGGTACTCTGAGAGCCCTTTGGTTCCCAGGTCCACCAGGACAAGAATTATAAATAGTGTAATCAGTCATCCAGTGCCATTCAGATCATCCCAATAACTCTTCTACAACAATCCATTCAACAGAATCTGTCTTCATTCTGGCTCTTCAGACAGACCATTTGCATTTGTCTATAATCACACAGGGCTTTTATGCCACTTTCACACAATAGGAGCACTTTTTCCACATCTAAAAGTGATGCAAATGCACACAGTCTGTATATCAGAAAATCCTGGACAACTGCCTGTACAGAAGAGGCTGCACAAAGTGCTACATATGACCAAGAAGGTATAGATTTCTTCAATATATCTTGGGTCAACAAGATCAGGGATACAGGAAAGTAAATGCATCTCTCAGCTCTGCAAAACACCTGGGAAAACAAGAGGACCATTGATGTAGATGTACAGGTGATCTGTGAACAGTCATCCAGCTAGGTTGCTCTCTCTGGTCTCAGTTTAAGAATGTGCATAAAATCACACTTAATCTGCCAGACAGTAGCACCATATGTTTCAAAGCAGGAGGAGCAAAATCTCTGCAATAACAAGATATAAATACTCTGCTCCTCTTGCCAATAACCTCACGTCCAGCAGCAAGAGAACAGCTTGGGCCTCAGAATACAGACTTACACACACATAGCTGTGTGCAGACACACAGACAGGTGCTGAAATTCTCTTAACCATGTGCAGCCAAGATTTAGCTTACCTGCCACTTCTGAAGCATTGTCTTTTCCCCTCCTGAGTGTTTCCTATATGAAACAAACATTTGACTGAAATAGCCTGCTTCAGGGCAATAGGAGAAAGTCAACACATAAACATTTATGCTCCCTGTGCCCCTGGATCTCATCCCACAAAAATGAGAACACAAAGAATAGAAAAAAATGTTGAAATTTCATCATTGACCAGGTAATTCCAAAACCAGTGTCATCGGTTAGGATAGTGAAGAACAATACAAATTTCAGTACTGGTTTCATTGGTACAGGGATGGCCCAGCTTCAGATGGCTGATGAATTTATCACTGTCAGTCACTCTTCCTGTGAGATGCTTCTCTCCCTAAGCTGCTTGCTGGTCTGCTCCTGAATGAAGTGTCACTTAAAGTGTGATATTTAATAAAGAAAAAAAAGAAGGAAGCAGGGTGTTAGTGCTAAGGATGGATTCTGTTTGCCCTAAGATATTGCTGCAAACCATGGCAGTGATGCCATGTGGTAAACTGCAAGAATTCAAAAGCTGACTCACAGGCAGAGATGATGTCCTTCTAGCAGAGGCAGATGGACAGCTGGGGACAGCAACCTCCTCAGCTGTTCTGAGCTAAGCCACATAACTTACCAGTCTGTACTCCCAGTCTCATCCCATTGTAGAGCTAGAGTGCTAGTGACAGGTACCAGTAAGGCTGTCTGTTTCTATTCTAAAGCTCTATTCTCTCAAAGGCTCATGTTTTTTTTGAAGTGTTCTGGAAACACTGCCTTGAAACAGAGGTGCCTTTGTCTCCGTATCAAAGATACTATTTTTTCACAAAGCACTTTGAAACAAATATAATCCTTAAAAAGTGGGCTTCTATTTTAATAATTTTTTTCCACCTTCTTTGTTCTCAAAGTGCACCTTTTCACTGAAACTTTAAACAAAAGACAAATCAGCTGAAGACAGGTTCTAAACAGGGTAATTCACTCAAAAATGTGAAAGGGTCAAAGATTCTGAGCAAACAAAGTCACATTTCAACTACACTGAACTAGAAGGTGTTTCAGTATTGGAAGGCCATGGATTTCCTCTTGTCAATTCTTAAAGACTAAACTGAGACAATCGACAGCTTCTGGATTAAAGAATTTTTTGATCTGCTAAAATAAACAGAGTTACTGACATTATATGATATAACTGGTGGTAGGAGATGCTTTTCCCTTTGAGTGTACACCTTTAATCCTAAGCATCAGAGACAGGACTACTGACTAACTGGAGAATGAGGAAATCTGTTCAGCCATAGATTATAAAACTGCTACAGGAATAACTAGCTGCTATTTTGCACTCTTGTGCTCTGTATTGGAACAAACTAGAAATCAGCAAAATTAGGCTTAAAAGAGCCTCAAAGATCTAGATAAAACATCGGAATGGTCTATGATCATATAAATACAGTTCTTTTGAATTTTCAATAGTAAATTAGTGTAAATTAGTGTAAAATCCCTCTCATGATGATGAATCATTATTTTACTGCCCAATAATTCCTGGATCAATTAATAATGTACATAAAGGAAAAACATCATGGTTTACTCAACACAGCATTGTATTCCTTGCTTAGGCACTCTTTTAAGAGAAAAGTGTGAATCTGGGGGAAGGATTATGCATAGACTAAATAACCACCTCTTCCATGAACAAACATGAAACCCAGGACCAGTTCTAGCACATGGTCCACAACTCCTAAGCTTTGTTTAGTTCTCCTGCTAAGCATATGAAACCTAACAATTATAGTCTATGTTTATAGTAACCAGGCCACACAAAAAGGTGTAGCACATATCCAATATGGGAAAATAAGATTTTCACTCTTTGTTCAAAAAATGGAATACGTTGTGTGATGGTCCAATTTACACTATGTAAATGAGACGAAAGTCCATTGATTACAGAAGATTTCTGGTGCTTTGCACCTCCAGTTTGAGCTGCATGTGGCTCAAGAATGTAGGAATTCTAAAGTAGAAAACAAGTATCATGAGCCCTTTAAATTTCATTCCTCTCACACTATATGTAGATTTCACAGAGCTTTGCCCCATTGCCCTTTGTAAGGTTTCAAACAGATATTTGGAATCTTAGAATATCTCAAAGGGATGGAACAGGATCAGCATTCTTGGCATTATGTGAAATGGGGTTGCATTAGGGTATTTGTCACAGAAGGATCAAGTTAGGTTCTTCCTTTCCACAGGGGCAGATAGACTCACTAAAACTGCACAGGTTTATTTTGGATTTATGGATGAGCTAGACAGTAGAGGATTATGTAGTGTAAAAACCTTCTCAATCTATCAGTCTTTGAACATTTAAAGTGGGAGCATTGTATAATAGTATACACAGGACTAAACTGGGCCAGTCTGTATGTATGTTATTCAAATATACATATGTTAACTTGTGGGTGCCATTACCCTCTAGTGGGACTCTTGCTCTGCTTGCCACAGCCCCTAAACAGCTAATAAGGACTCTACAAGGGTCAAAGCAATCCTCTGCTGACTTTGGAAGCTGCTACATAACTCAGAGGTTCATGAGTTTACCATGATATGAAAATATGCAAGGCTAAATGTAGTCACTCCCCTGTAAGAGCCATCCTTCTGGGTCTCAGATGACCAGGCAGGTTGCCAGGTTCTCAGGGATCTGGAGTTTTGCATTCTGCGTTGTCAACTCACAGGGACTCAGAACATGAATCACATTACAGGCAGCTCAAGACTATTCCTCCCTTCTCCTTGGTAATCAATCAGCGTTCCTCCAGCCAACACTCCTCCAGCCAGCACAGCAAAAGCTCAAAGTAGATCAACTGCGGCTACACAACCACGGTAAGTGCATTTAAAAACAAATAAATAAAGGTTGGTTTGAAAAAGAAAGAGAAGTGCTTGATAAATGTAAATAAGTAAACTTCAAGAGGGGATGAAGTTATGTGAAGTCAAGAGAAGTACCTATGTATCTAAATCTATAAGGCATTTGTAGGGCACTAGCCACAGCAGAATCTAAGCATGATGCGTACTAATGATGATCCAGCTTTGGCTACATGATACCTAAGTGATTTATTAATCCCTCTTCCATTAACATCAGACTATGATCTCACTTTTGTGACAGCCAGTTCTCTCCATTTGCTAGAGAGAGGTGGACCTCAATCCATTTGGAGATTCACTGCAGATGAGATAATCTCAAAGGATAAGATTTTGCCCCCACTGAAATGAATACTAAAACTCCAATAAACTTAATGTGTTCTTAGACTTCACAAAGCTGCTTTCATTTTCTTTTTGTCTTCCATCCTCCTGCCTGCTTAAGTCTGCAAAACAGTGCCAAAGTTGTCTTAAAAAGAATCTTTGCAATTACTAAAAATGTTGTGAGGAAGATTCCCTTTCTGGTAAGCTACAACCTAGGTTGAAGTCCTTAAAAGAGGAAAGGAGACATCAAAAGGAACTTTAGCTTTCCCTGTGAAACAATAAAGTCTCTCTCAAACTCAGAGAGGTGTTAGGTTAGATTACTTTAGAATAAAGGTAAAGCATCCTCCTTGACTGATTGTACCAGTGCACCTTCTGGGTATTCTTACTCTGTGCTCAAAGTATAGAAATAGAATGCAAAATTTATTAATAAATACAATATTATAAACAGGGATTCTTGAAGTAGGATGCCTTGCAAGGGATAGAAAGTGAGAAAGGAATCTCCCTCATTTACACAACAGTTTACACCATATGTATTCATAGGCTTAAAACAGACAACAGAATAAGACTTCCACTGTGGAAATGTTGCACACAGACACACTTCAGGTCATGAAAAATAATCAAGTAAATTAAATTAATTAGTTGAGGTGAGCAGAATGCACTCTCCAACCCTGGAGTCAGGCAAGTGCATCAACATTATTAGCTTGTTTATGCCAATAATATCCCACATCCATTATCAGAAAGAGAGGGAGCTCGATGTTGTGTCTCCTGCAAACAATACCTATCACAAAATACACAGCTATTTATCTTCCATAGTTCTTTTTTTTCCAGGTATTATTTTGAAATTACTGCAATCAGTTACTAAAAGCTTGAGCTTGGTAGCCTCAGCCATAGAGACAAATACCAGTAAACTCACATGCCGCAAAGGGAAAATGTTGTACCAGTAGCACTGCTGAAGGGTGACAGATGAATATAAACTGCAGCTCATATCTTCTCTGCTGCACTGCTGAAAAAGCCTTCCCTCCTGTGTCCATATCTATCCAATTTGGCTCATGCTAAGGATGATGTCACAAGTGTGAGTTTTAACACACACATACTTGTATCTCACACCATGGAAAACCAAGTAAAATGAAATAGCCACATGACTAAAATGGACAGTTTCTAACAAGGTCCAGATGCTTTTACTTCCTGCATAATTTGGAATCCAGGCACTGCATGCTGTTCAATTCTTTTCCCTCAGCTTGAACTTGCATGCTAGAACCAAGCATTATGCTAATGATCTCCAAGGACCTAGCATTCCTGTTGCCTAGAAACGAAAGTTTCACAGGTTTGGAAGGAGAATTGAATAGGAAGACCCTGGAACTGGGAAAGTCCTTTTTGCCACTCCTCCTCCCCACACTCACATACACAAGTTTCTTGAAGGACTGCCATTTTCCATCAAGGAAGTATAATTCAGAATTTGCAGGACTGTGAGAAGGAAATTGTCCTGTGCTTCCTGCTCATAGGTTTATTTACAGACTGAAAGACTAAATCATTACTCAAAGAAGACTGGACAGAGGACAACTGCACAGTAACAGACCGTCAAGGCTCATCCCACACTACTGAAAAAAACCCAAACAAGCAGCTTGTGACAACCTCACCTTCTAAGTCTTCCTAGCTGCTAGCCGGTAAGATCTTATGCAGGGGGCAGTCTGAGACAATTGCTAACATGAAAAAATATTTTTGTTTATTCTTGATGGGTCTTGGTTTTAAAAGTGATCTTATACTGTGTGATAACACAGTGGCTCTGAAGTGATCTAGTAAAGTAAGAAAATTAAGGAAGAAAACCTTTCTCTGTTTGCTCATGACAGGATTTAGTCTAAACCTGCCTGTTAGCAAGAGACTGCATTTAAGATAGTCAGTGAATTAATCTCTCTTCCACAACAGTTCGTATCCAACAACAAAGAAATGGTAACAGGGTTGTAAGCAGGGAAATAAAAACCTGCCCTGGAACTGCTTAGCTTTGTGAAAAATCATTTGCTATAATTAATGCTGTTTTTAAGCTTTATATGAAAGTATTTCCACAGAGTTATTCCATAGGTGAATTAGAAGATGTCACCTCACTGCCTTCCTGCCACCAGATAGGTGCATGGCACATGTAGTTCCAGTGGGCTTGTCAAGTCTGCTCTGCAATACACAGACTTACAGGAGGAAAGACAGACGAAATTTTTCTCACAGACTAGTTCAATATGGGATCAAGATGGTTCTGTGCAGCTTTGTGTACAGTGAAGTAGAAAGCAGCAATATATGGTGAGAAAAGAACAGACAGAACCACAGGAGGTTCTGAGAAGGTCCTGAAACACCCAAACAGTGTCACAGCCAGAAGCCTGTTCTACTCCTGCCAGCTCTATGCTGAGAAAGTTAGAAGAAAAGTTCAGGTAGAAGAAACTGTATGATCAGGGTCCAAATCTGTGCTCTTCTAGGATCAGGTCTCCTTCTTAGGACAGGTTTAAGCCACAGTGGGTCATGACTGGGTCCTGTACAGGTGCTTAAGTGCTGATAAGGTGTCATATCTAAACCTTTCTTGCCTCAGAGAGACAACACAGAGCACCACAGACAGCATGATGCCCTTGAAACTCCTTTTCTATTAATTTCTGTATCAGGTCAGTCTGAAAGCTCTTGGCCTGTGAAACACTCCTAAAGCTCTAGGGTTATCCCTGGGCTCTCAAAAGCCCAATCCAGACCAAAGATTTTACCTCATGTAGATAAAGAGGGAGTTTTCTAGTCAAAATCCTCTATACAAGATTTTCTATACATGGAAATCCAGCACCCCCACCCCTGGGCAATGGCTCGTCAGCCATTCAGGGTGAATCTGGAACTGCAGTGAGGGTTTAGAGAGAGCGAGTGAAGAGTTCCCTCTTGTCATCATCATTTTTTA
Source organism: Chloroceryle aenea (assembly GCA_013399075.1). NCBI lineage: Eukaryota > Metazoa > Chordata > Aves > Coraciiformes > Cerylidae > Chloroceryle > Chloroceryle aenea. The sequence goes on from VWZY01009987.1 coordinate 12,575, forward strand.
GGTATGAGGGCAACACATGTACCTCTCTGTCTCTGCTACTGCAGGAGATGCACTGTAATCGTGATATTGAACAGGCATAATTAACACTGTTAACATTGACTCCTGTGATTCCTGAATTTTTATTATCAGAGGCTACAGAACTGGAGCCCTCTTATGCAGAGCTAAAGAAAATGAGACATGTCTAAGTAAGCTCCATTATCTCCAGTTACAGTCCTGTGTAACACTGATAATTAGTTTACAAGAATGCAGAAACAAGAGAGCTATTCATCCTCTTCAAGTTGTCTGCTGTGCTGCAATGTCTCTGCAGACCTCTAACGCTCATCCCGATCTCTGGGACTGCACATCACCTTTTTGTAAATTGAAAAGGTGGCTTTACCTTTTAACCCAAAGGAAATAGCTGTCTAAAAGTGTGAGCACTCCCTGGAGACTCACGTTTTCCTATTCAGTGCAGCTTAGAGGTCCACAGCAGGATTTTTTTAAAAAAAATATCGAACTAAAGGAGGCATTTAAATCTCTTTGAAGTCTGGATGTATCATACAGAGGTCTGTCTTCAGGAATATTACACTGATCTGTTTGTTGGGACTTCTTAAAAAGGTGCAGGTTCAACCAAGTTGTCGAAGTTTATTGACAGAGAAATACCCAAACCCAAAAGGTTAAACAGTTAGTACTGTCACTCCTTCCAAGCTCCCAGAACTCAACCTTGTACACCAGGCTCCCTCTAGCGCTCCCAGGCACACACAGCACAAAGGGACACCAGCACTGGGAACCAGAATTTAACAGACAGCTGCAGAACAGGCAGGGTTTGGGGCTAGCTGTTATTTTTAAGAAAGGAAACCGTTTTGGATCAATGTTTCCCTCTGGATTTTAAATGGAAAGTAATAGAAAAAAATGAACAAATGCTTTATTTATGAGATTTTTAAAGCTGTTTCTAAAAGCATTTTAAAAGAAATTATAATTTTGAATGTAGATTTTCTTTTTTTCTCTTGAAGGTCCCTTTCATATTTTAAAGGCATATTTGGCTGAAAAGCTTCAATGATCAAAATGCACTGTTTTGGTCAACTCATCCAGCATAACATTCAAAGAAAGAGAAAGTTGAACCCCAAAGTCACTAAGTTCACAATTATTGAAGGAAGAAGAAAGTCTTTTTCCATATTGCCAAAGTGTAATGAGGCTACCCTATAGATTTTTTTCTGAAGCATGGTAGTCACCATCTGTGCACCAGTAAGGGACTCAAGGTGTCCTGTACTAACAGTAGTGCTCTAGCATTTCCAATGCAGCTGAACTTTATCTTCACACAACTGCCAAGAAAAATAGTTCTTCAAATCCTTAAAATTCATTAATTGTGATCAAAACACCCCAAACAACTATTGTTTTTATCTCCAGAACTTCCTACCCACTGCTGGGGAAATTATTTAAGCTAATATCAACAAAGTGCTTTGCTTCAGTTACCAGTCTACACTATAGAAAGAATATCATTGATATTGCCCCTGGGGCACTGTGAGGTTAAATACAGCAAAGAATGAGAGGCCTTCTGATATAATGGTAATATAGCCCTGTAAGTACTGGTGAGAGACAAATGTGAGAGTGACAGACACAGAAATATTTCACTATGTTTAAATATTATTTTTTTTTTTTATAAAATAACAAAGATTCAATTTTGGAGCATACCCTCAGGGCAAGACTGACCCCACTTTGCTGCTTCCAGGATTTTCTGAAGCATCTGCCTCATTACAGAACTCCTGAGAGGGTGGGTGGTAACTGGCAGAGATCTTCCTTGCTTTTGCATTATTTTTGGCTATGGCATGTAATTAAAAAGATGCTGAAATGCCTTAGTTGTAGCCTGAGCTCCCCCTTCATGTATTTGCACATGATTAATGAGTAGCCAAAAAGCCTGAAGGGTTTGTAATGAAGCCTTTCTAATAGGGAAATGTATTGTCGACAAATCTATATTTTGTCCCAAACAATCATTCATCAAAGCTGCAATTTGACTCTTCACAATTAAATGCCAGAGTACCCAGACCCTCCTGAGATTAACCAGCTGTAACCCATGCTCCTCTCTCCGCTCTCGCTGAGAGGGACACTGTCATCTATTTCCAAGGAATTAGACTGTTTCCTTTCTCACAAGCCATAATTAGCAGCTGTATTTGATGACCTTCGATTATAGAGATAGCTCAAACCTGAGACTACAGTGGACTAACACTCATACAGGTTTCAATTCAACAAAGCACATGCTGATCACCAGTATGAGTCAAATGTCCATCCAGAACACCTACATGCAATTTTTTTGAGGGCAGGCACTATTTATCCCACATCATGGATGGGAAGACAAGGTTAGAATATCCAGAGACAAGAGACACAAGAGACACTTAGCAAGGCCTGGTTTAACATGTCACCAAGCAACACTGACAAGGATCTCCTGTTGCAGCCTGCCCTGCAAGTGGTGGACGAACTGCAAACAGTCCTGGCAAATCTGGGAGCCCACTATATTCCCAAGGTCCTGGCTAAACCAAAACTCTTAATCGTTTGCTTTAAATATTTAATCTTTCAATATTGTCCAGAGCCCAGATCTTAGGTCCATTAAACAGGATGTTTAACCAACCTGTCACCAGATGCCAGGCGGGTAAAGAAGGCAACCTGTTGGTCTGATAGAATAAGCACAATTTTTGATAGCTTCTTTTAGTGCAGTCCTTAAGGACTGGGTTGAGACCCATGAAACATTTTGCTCAGGTCCTCAAACAGCTAAGGTGTAACAACACATTTAATTCAGTTTCATTACACACTGAGTTCAAATAAGTATATAGAGATGAAAGACAGCAAACTTCTCCCACTCATAATTTCACCCTGTAATAAAACATAGGTGTTACAATGCAATAAAATAATCTTGCAAATTATTAGAATATCGAAATACTTTCAGAAGAACTTTCAGAGTTACAGCTTTTAAAGTCCTGACTTTAAAAAAAAAAAAAAGATTTCTGAAGAGTCCAGTGGTCACATGTAAATTTATAACTGTGATTATTTTGCTTTTAATTAGGGAGTAACAGCCACAACTTTCAACAGCTTTACTGGAGTTCCCATACTTCATTCAGAGTCCAGCCTGTCTGTCTGTCTTTCAGTGGAGAAATGGCCAAGGGGAAAGCAAAAGGTCAAAAAGGGAAGAAGATCACCTTGAAAATGGCCAAAAATTCCATCCGGATATCTTTTGATGGAGGGCGCCGTCTAGACTTGAGCCATATGGGTATCACAACCTTCCCCAAGTGCATTCTGAAACTTGATGATGTGGATGAACTTGATTTGAGCAGAAACATGTTAAAAAAGATTCCAGGTAGCATCCAGAAATTCCAAAAACTACGCTGGCTGGACCTGCACAGTAATCAGATTGAGGAGCTGCCTGAGGCAATAGGTACACTTCAGAACCTTTCCTATCTGAATATATGCAACAACAAGCTGACCACCAAAAATCTCCCAGAAAAGTTGAACCTTCTCAAGAACCTGCATATTCTCAACCTTGGTTTGAACTGTCTTGACAGTATTCCCACCAGTCTTGGTGCCCTGAAGGAACTTAAGGAGATAGGTCTCTTTGACAATGCCTTGACTACCATTCCAAACAGCGTGAAAAATCTCCCCAAGCTCAAGAAACTGAATGCAAAAAGAAACCCTTTTCCAGATTCAGAGCAAGAAGAGAATGCTGACTCCATTAAACGCATCGATAAGCTTTACTTAGTTCAAGAGAAAGACCTGTGTTCTTCCTGCCTGAAGAGGTGTCAGGAAGAGGAGGACAACCTGAACAAGTTCAAGAATGTGCCACCTAGCCCCTCAAAGAAGCCAAGTTTTCCTTTACTCCTGACACCCAATTCCTCTGCAAAGGATAACCAAGAGGAATGGAGAATAAGAGGCAAAGAAGAAGAGGCAGCAAACTGAAATATACCAAGGCACTCCACAGGCTATACCCCATGAAGTCCAGCCTAAGCTAATAAAAAGCTGACCTGCTTCCTCCTTCCTTTTCCTGCACGTGTCTTCCTTTAAAGATCTACTTAAGAAGCAGCAGATCTGTGTGGTCTATAAAATGAAATCCAAACAAACCAAAAGAGGTGTATATTCAGGAAAGGGTGCATTTGGAAAAGAAAGGGCTATTTCCACCTAGGCCTGTTACTATGACATTTTCTTCATATTTGCTTTTGTTTGATCTTTTGTGTGTGCACATGTCCAGTGAAGGAATCTTCAAAAAGATAGGTTTTTCTAGTAACTCCACTCCAACCATAAGCCCCAAGCATTAGCTCTGTTCATTTTCACAGGGCAAGACACAGTTAAACTAGTCCTAATAAATACCATTTGAAGGAAAAAGAACAGACCAGAGCACCTTCTGCTGCTGGTGGTTGCCACCAACCCCTCAGAGAATCTCAGACAGGCACTGTTAATGTAGGAACCGTGAGCCCATTCCAGTTCAGCAGTGGTCTCAGACACAAATGTTATGCTTAGGAGTAACTAAGCAGTGCAAACACAATGCTTAATGCTAAAAAACCCAGTGATGTTGTTTACCATCAAGGGGGCAGATTCTGCATAAGAAAGTTCTCTGGGATTTTGATTGCTATGCCTGGATGTAGTGATCTCTGACTTGCATGATACAATTAGCACCACTATCTATACTTATTATGGTTTACACGCCTCTGAACCTTGCTCAAAGGAAGGCATAGAAAGTAGAAGGGGTAGGGAAAATATCACTCTTTATAAGAGTCCTGGCTACATCACTTAAGGATTGACTAAGATCATGATCCAAGAGTCAGCTGGTGAAATGATGCAATCAAATCTAGTGTCCCCACACTACTTTTAGCTTTGTGTTCACATGCATGCATGCACATGTGCGCCTGAGCACACATATTCACTTGCTCAAATCACATCCCTAGGGCAGAGTGTGCTGACAGCCTGCAAATAGCAATATACAGGTACAAGCAGTGAGCAGATTATAAAAGCAGTCAAGCATGACATAAGAAAAGGTCCTGATGGTGGCTGTAGTAGCATATGGTGATTGTAAACATTTAAGTATATTTAAATGAAGAATAAAGTCCCAGGGGCAAGGTGCTTAGCTGTCCAGTAACAGCCTATAGTATTTTTTCAAATGGCTACAGTAGAGCCTAGGAGTCAGAAATCCTGTACACTGTTCTTATGGACTAGGTGGAAAAACCGATACATGGTTTCCCTGAAATGCTACTACCTCAATGTCGTATGATACATCAAGTTAGCAGCTTCTTCTTTTCATGCTTCACCTGGGCAGTTACTAACAGTGTGTCTGGGGAGAGAGCTTATAGTCTGGCCTGCCACCCTGCCTCATGCTAAAGCTATGGCAAAGGTCCCTTATACTCTCAGGGTGAAAAAGTTGCACATGTTCTTCTTTCAGCCAGTGGAGTAAAACTGAAGGCAGAGCTTTACTGGATTCAAGACAGGATAATTTAGGCCTAGACATAACAGCCTACTTCAGTCTCTGAGACCAAACATGAGTCAGATGTTTCTCACTATAATCACAAGCACAGCTGAAGCCCAAAACTCACGCAGTCATAATGCATCTTAAGACACTCTCACATGTTGAACACCCACCAAGCACAGAGAAAGGAAACCCTGGAGCGAGTTATTGGTTACTCCACACAGAACACATCATGCTCCATAGAGTCACCCACCATCTCTGGCATAGGTTAGGCTGTAGCCAGAGCTGGTTGCATGATGCACTTATATTGTTGCAAGCTGATGGCTCCTACTCAGAGGTGAAAATGTTCACTTACAAGACAGGTAATGATCTACAACAGGCAAAGTGAAAATTAAAAAGAAGAGTAAAGCAGAGACATAGGTCACAAGATTGGGAGAAAACTTTTTTTCCTACAGTGTTAAATCTGAGGAACAAACTGGAATCTCCACTGCACAATAACATGCCAAAACATCCATGTGTACATCTATCACTGTCTGCCCTGACCACACAATAAAGAGGCCATTATGAAGAATCTTTATGGATAATCTCTAACTTCACCTCACTGACTGTCTCTTTCCCACGCCAACCATCTGTGTAGAGTTTACCAATAAAGTCATATTGAGGAGGTAATAGTTATTAATTAACTATGCACAGTCAGCTACTCAACACATTCTTCATCTCTTCATAGTGTGGATGCTGTACAGTAGAATGCTTTTCAGAGCTCTAGAATCATTAAAATGGGGCACAAACAGGTAAGTTTCTAGATGCTTCTTTAAGGTGCAACTTATTCACACAATTGCTTTTGTCTATATGTTTTACCTTATATTCAGGGACTCTTCTGTTATCCCCTTTGACTTCAAAGCAGGTTGGAAAGAGCAAAATCTATAGAATATATGAAAGGTCACATTATAATTATTTAGATGTTTATCCGTATACATTACATATGTGTATAATCTATATGATGTCCTGACAACAACTTTCTTCCTGGAGAAAGACATGGCATTTCGCTGAGGCTCTAACCCAGGACAAAGTTGCAATACAACACAACAAAAGCATACATTTAATAATAAAGAGTTGCCTATTGTCTGGTTAAAAGCAATTTATTTCCCAAACAGGACTTTGAATTGATATGTGGGGTTACGGACTTATGATCAGATGGTTTAAGGTGGTATTAATTAAAGCCAGACAATGAGAACACACTCAGACATTTACCTAGCAAAAACAGCAGAAAAGACTAACAACCCACTTCTCAGCCATTCCTATTTACTTTCACTGCAGGTTTATGATGTCAGACGTACTAAACCCTTGAAATGCATAGGTTTGGTGACCTTAAATGAGGGGCAATACAGGCAGGTGAGGATCAAAACCGTGTCTTGAACTGCCTCTGCAAGATTCCTCCAAGGGACATTTGTCAGAGCTGAGAGTCAGCAAAGATAACTGCTAAAAAAAGCAGCTGGCTCTGGGGCAGAACTTGATGATTCTAAGTAGCTGCACTGTGCAGACAAATTAGAAATGAAGAACAGATGAATCTGCATTGACTTTTTAAATAATACTCCATTAGAAATTTTCAGAGATTTCAGAAGCAGAAGGAACTGCTCTGAGTGTTTAGAAATTAACAGTACCAATCTTCTGTCCAGGCTGCACAATTTATCGCAGGAAGTACTAGGTATTGAAGTATCTTTCCTGCTTTACAGACAGTGGAAGTAAAATTGATATAACAGCCAGAACTGCAGTATGAATTAAAAAAAAGGAAGTTAAAGTGCAAATTAATCACTTTGTTGTCTTAAAGTTCCATCAAGCAAGACAAGCACATAAGGAGAAATCTTTTTTAACTTTTAACAATGGAATTTCTGTTCAACTCCACACCAAAGATAAGTCAGAAAGACAAAACCATTTTATTCCTAAAAAACTGGGAAGAAAACAGGAAAAACCCTTCTTTCACTCAGTACTGTGGAGTGAGATGTAGATGGCGCTTATTTGTGAGAAGCAGCAGTACAGCTACAATTTCAGTTTCCTGGGATGCAGGGAGATAACAACATGCCACTGGGTGCTGGAAAAATCTTACACATGCATTAGCTTCCCTGATAAATCAAGAGCTATATAATACTCCAAAGAATTCACAAGTCAGCAAAAGGAAAGTTTCATAGCTCTGCTTAAGTTAACCTGTTAAAGACCAAGCAGCTGCAATTGAAGAAGACTTTGAGGCAGCACAAGCCAGAGATCTGAAGGGGAGACAGACCAAGAGTGTCACCTAAGTGTTCCTATGTTACTATGCAGTAGTGATTACCTCTTAAATATCTTATTTCGGTCACTGTCATGGAAGACAAGGAATCTGGAGTAACCATTTTTGAAGAATATTTCCAAGGCGATCTCCTGTAAAGAGAAATTATTTACTGTGTGAAGAGCTGCAAAGCAAAGCCTAGTAAAGTCCATCATATCCTGTCTAGTTCTTTAAGCCTTTAAAAACAAAAGGCCTTGCCTTTGTATCAAGTGTGAAGAAGTGTAGTGAAATATGCCTAATATTCCAAATTTCTCCTACTGTAGGAATTGTCCTATGGGGTTGACTAGGAATTCAAGTGCTTCTTTGAAGAAAAAACAAACTTCAGGTATTGGTTCCATCACCCACCTCCTCCTGTGGTTCTGAAGCATTTTTATCTTGAAATCTCAGTGTGATTAACAAGTACTTATTTCTAAATAGGTGAGAAAGGTAATGTGAAAAGGGGATGCTAAAGAAGAGTTTCTTTTAGAAACCATACTGCTTTCTAAATGAATAGTGACCTCAACAGAAATGCCAGAATAATTTCTCCTGATGAAATGCTGCAGATGAAGAGGGGGAGTTGATGGACCTATTTCACTGAAACTTTAAAAAGTCAAAGTTGAAAACTTCATGCTCTTTTTTTTCCACAATGCATCCACACATTGTCATGTTAGACAATTGCATATAATCCTATTATTTATTCAAGGAGTTGTTCTTTTTTCCCCAGGGTCAGTCAAATAAATCTATAAATAAGGTGTAGCATCTGGGAACACAGATTTGAGTTTCAATCCAAATGTGGCAAGTGCAGTACAAATGTAGAAAAACACCACGTTGGGAACTGCCCCATACATGATCCACAAATGAAGTATAAAGCAGAAAGGTAATAGAAGATCAGCTATGACAATAAACAGGTTGGAGCATGTGCTCTGAAGCTCAACTTCCAAACCAAGTCTGCTCAAGTGTTGGCATTACAGAATTGGGCAGTGTGGTTTCACAGTGCTTTGCTCCTAGCTGGATTATGTACATGAACAGGAGATCGGCTCTCTGAGGCACCATAGTTGCCTAAGCAGCCGATCCAGCTGTCTCCCAGGGAAAGCACAACGAGAAGTTTTCTTCTATTTCTGTTACACTTACTCAAATCAGTTTGTGGCATGGAGTCCGAGTGTAAGAGTTTGAGAGCTTGATGAAGTTACCTGAATTTTCAGTTCATTAATTGAAACAAAGTTAAAAAAACCCCAAACATACCAAAACCCACCACCAAAAATATAGGAATATAGGAAGTTTTTATTACCAAAGGCTAATGAAGAAATGATGAAGCAAAGGCATTTTGGGACTAGAGCATAAAATCTTATCAGCCTCAGTAAAAAATAGTGTGAGTAGTTTTCAGTCACATGTCATTGCTGTTATTGCAGTTTTCATTCAAATAACTGAGCATGTTAGTTCCTACCTGCAGAAGAAAGCGCATCAAATGAATCTCTTTTATGTCATGGTACGAATAGCGGGAACACATCTGGTCTCCCACAGTATGATCCTTATGACATAAGTTGAAAATAAATGGATCACTGATGCTGAAAGAGAAAAATATAAATAAAGAAACATTAATTTGGAATAATAAAAAAAAAAAGATAGTAGTACCTTCATGAACATCCACGTCCTCCCTAAAGAGTAATAAAATTACTAAGAGATAGCAAGATCAGCTGGGGCATACATGAATTGGAAACAAAGCTAAATCTTGAAGGTAGATTTTTTTCCTAGTTCCCAAAATAAAATAAAGCCTTTAAAGGCTAAGGGTAGGTTTGGAATTATTTTAGTGTGTGCAAATAGGCAGACAGCAATGTTTTAGACACACTGAAGTCTCAGAAACTGCAGGGAAAGGAGCTAGGTGGAAGAATCTGAAAGCCTGGGTCAAGGGCAAGCATCATTTGAACACAGCTACTATGAACAGCAATTAATTGGAATAATTAAGCAATTACATCATTATTACTTGATTTGTGTACATGTACTCCAGTTGCTATCTACAGCTTAGCCCATAGCAAATCCTCCAGAAAACCAGATTTTATTAGATGTAATCCAAACTATCCATAAGTCAACTGATCAGATTGACTGATGCTTGACTTAGTAAGAATCAGATGCAGAATGGACCATCAGAGAGTAAACCCACTGTTCCTCACTGTCCCACTGGGCATTGCACATGAGCACAAAGTATGCACAGAGCTAAGCCTAACAGACTCATTTTCAGTATTGATCAGTTTCAATAAATCATGAGTCAAAGATGATAGCAGTGTGTCAAGAATTAATTACTCATCTGTCTTGGAGAAAGAAACAGAAAACTTATGGGACAATGAAGCTAAAGGTTCTTGTAATGACTTTTCTATATGAATAAAGGATGGAAGCCAGAAAGAAACATTAATAACACTTTAAAAGAATTTTAAACCAGCCATGTATGTGTTAGACTGCCCCCCATGTCCATCTGTTGGAGGTAAGAGTTCCTATTGCACCTCCAAAACTTGTGAACAAACACCTATGTTAGATACATTAAACAGTTCTGTGAATAGGTGAAAAGGATTGCGAACTTCTTACTGCACTTACATCCCTCTTGAACACCCCTCAAAGTCTGCAAATTCTAGGTATTCATGTGCCAGTACTGAAGTTAACCAAGCAGACCTCTGGAAGAAAAGAATGACTTACCTAGACAAGCAGTGACGTGTACAGTAGACTTCTTCTAGAGGGGATAACACAAAGCACTCACAGATGTAAAAGTTCTCTTTGCCAAAAAGCAGCACTCCTTCCAATGCTGTATGACCCTGCACAACTGCCACAGAGCATTTGAATGTGACCTAGTATGGAAGCAAGCATAATAAAGCCAGGAGCTGGTAACAGAGGAGATTGGGACAGCAGGGAGAAAGACCCAGTGATGCGGGAGGACATATGTTTGTACCAAAGCAGCTGCCATCTTGATTGACAGGTCTATAGGGATGCAGCCACAAAAATCTCTGTATGACTGACAGTGCATACCTCTGTGGCACTAGTACTGGGAGTGTCTAACTCCCTTTTCTCCCATTAAATCTGTTCCTTCCCCATCTATTTGTGGCTATATTTATCAACATCACTACAGAATATGAGGAGCTTGCAAAAGTTGCAGGAGCTAGCACTGCAAAACTTTGTTAGACAGCAGTACTTACTATACAGGCAGGGGGTTGAAGCACCGAGGAAGTGACTTACACAGTATCATACAGAAAAAAACAATAGCATGTAATAAATACATATATATTTAGAATACACAGAAAAGCCAAATACTTTTATTTAGATCCAAATGAAATCTGTACTTAAAGAAATCCTGCAAATGAGTCACAGGGAGCAATGAGCAAGGAAAGGATGTAATACTCCAGGTATCTATCTCACCATGGCCAGCTGAATCAGCATATAATGGATTGAAATCTCAGTAACACAAAACTCCTTGCACTGTCACTTTTCCTGCCTATACTATTCAAAAGGCATATCAAAATAGATGAATCTGTGATTCTAGTTGTCTTCAAGATTTAGTTAAGCATTCTGGAATAGTTTAAAAAAACCTCCTTGGCATCCTAAGAATCACTTTTCTTTTTTTGTTAACTTTCTCCTGAGTAAATTAATTTGGCCCTTAAAATAGAGGAATTTCTAACCCACAATTTAGAAACACTGGGATTTTTTTAAAATGTAGTCATTCAGTCATGGATGCCAGTTCTTAGAAAGTTTGGATGGGAATTGACAAGAATTGATAGAGAAAAAAAACAACTTTTTTTCTGAAACAGTTTTTGTAGCTGATAGATGGTATGGAAAAAGACCAATATAGAGACCAGAGAAGGCCAATGATCTGCAAATTGTGTGGGCTGCAAGCAACAAAGTTCTGATTTTAAATCAAGGAGTAATTCATTGAAAAGAACTTCCATAACATTTAGAGGGAAGAAGTTCCTTATTTTTCTGGTATGTTTATTTAATCTTCTATAAATAATCATCTTCAAAAGAGCAGTCCGCTGGTTAGTGCAGTCAACTGGGAGGATCAAGGTCAACTCACTACTTTGTTCTGTTTGGACCAGAACTTTGAATCAGTATCTCCTACATGCTGAGGGAAGGAGGCAGGAGTTAATCATCTGCCTATTATCTATGTCTCAGATGAAGCACCCTCTATTTGCAAAAATCCCTTCAAACATTCATACTACCACAAAACACTAACGCTCCCCAAAATCTTAAAACACTAATGCTCCCAAAATCTTTCAATACTAATACTACCTTACAGACCAAGCAAACAACTCACTGCTGAGGCCCACCCTCCCACCCCCCACCCCATAAATCCATACAATCCAGAAGTGGGTGCAAAATTTTGCAAGCAGAGTCTACCTGAAACCCCAAGAACCAGAGGACCACATGCAGAGGGATTAGATCTCAGATGGATTTAGGTAAGAGAAGTTTGCTGGTTAAGAAATCTAGTGCAATGACATTGAGAGAATGAATTGACAAGTACAAGAACATCACAAAGTCTGTTTCTTCTTTTAAGATCTTAACAATCTTACCGCTACTAAACTTCATAAGAACAAGGGTCCTATATTACTACTTCTGTGCATGCAGAAATGACCCACAAAAAGCTTTGGTTCAGCTAGATCCTGTAAAGTCTACATGATCTGTAGAGTAAGTATGGTTCTCCTTTGCTTTTTGCCTCTCTTCCTACCTCACTATTTCTGGAACTAAATCTACAACATTCCTTGCCTCTGTGTCAAAATACTTAGGCAAACTCAAGCCAGCTGAAACAGACCTACACTGTGGCACGAGCTTTCAGTCTTTGATATCATAACAGAAATATAATGGAAATAAAATCTTGTTTCTACATTACTTTATTCTTACTGCAAATAAATTATTTTACCAAAAAAATGGGGGGCTTAATTTTGAAATCAGTGGTCACAGAGAAGGTTTTCCTCATTCTGAGTTGTTTTTTTTTTAAAATGCAACCCTGAAATATTTATCTCTGTAATTTTTGATGAAAACCCCTTCAGTCTGTTTCCCTTCTAAATTATTTCTAAGAGGAAACTAACGTTTTCCATCACCTCTCCTGCAGTTCCCACAGGAATGCCTATCTCTCTGGGGCTATGCCAACCACAGAGCTCTCTGAACTGGAGTGCCTGTGTACGTGCATGTTGTTATGTGGTTAGAGGCATGTCTGCTTGCACTGAGGATACTGGGGAATTCTGAGCACATTAGTGAACCACAGGGTTTCCTAAAGTAATTAAATAGTAGAAAAATCACTTCTTCCCCAAAGGAAGGTAACTGAATATTGAAACATCAGGCAGTTGTGGAAAATAGCAAAATGGACACAAAGTTGAAATCCAGACTTCTAAGAAATCCACAGCAGCAAACCCTTATGCCAGAGATCATGTGTGTGGTTATGGACGGCATTGGGATTGTGAAGGAAGCCTGCTCCTGATCACTAATATGATCTGGCACAAACAAGCACTTTGTTACTTCATGTATGGCAGGGCTGGGGAACATTAACAGGACTTGAGAGGGGACAGAGCACGCAGCTCTCTTTCTCAAACTTTAAGCCTCAGTACATTCTGTCTTCTCTACCATCTAATAATAGCCACTGGTGCCAAATCCATTTCTTCAATTTTATGTTATCACCTCCAACAGAATTAAATACAGCTGCACTGTTAGAAATACTACAGGTCCTTGGGCTGAGCCAGTTGTTCTCATTTGGAGAATAGGGCTCATTTTTATTCCAGATGAATAATAAATATCTGACAAAGAGGTGTACCAGGGAATCCCCACCAGAACAGTCTTGGACAAAAACACCAAGCACACAGAAATTATCACAGATTAAATAAAAACTTTTTTTTTTTTCAAAACAGAACAGAATTCAGTTCACCAGCCACTAGAATCATTAATCAATGAAGCAAACATGACATAAAATAATTGAATAATTATCCTCTAAGGTATTGCCCAAAGCCCTGTATCTCTTGATTGCTCTGTTCATTCAGATGTATGAGGGAATTAAAGTTAAAGCTGTGGGCGTTTTTCTCTTTCTTGCTTTTCAGAAGAGCTGTTTGTAAATGTTCCAGTTGCCATAAAAGCATATCTGCTCTTCAGTTCAAAAGTCAGATTTACAAAGGAATTACCTTCCTGAAGATGTAAACAGTCATTACACAGGAACATATTCATGCCACACAATTTCTCATCCATAGTATTTTTACAGAATAAGGACAAAAGAATGGCTACTCCAAGTCAGTTCTAAACAGTCCATCTAAACTATTCTGTGTCTTAGTAACAGAATCTTAGGGAAAGACATGTGCTAGGTATGGAGTGATCCTTGACCTTCATATACCATCTCAGCAAACAGTGGCTTAGAGACTTCCTGAAACCCCTTCCTTGTCCTCACTGTCACATCTCATGTTTCCCTATAAACACTCACAGCTATCTCTAATCACTTGCTCAGCAAAAGCTGCAAAAACTTTGCACAATATACATAAGCAATGCATTCAGATAGCACTATGTCAGGAATTACAGAGATGAAACCTGCAGTTATATACTCTTTCTGCCCTTTCTGTTGTGTACTGAGGAATCCCAGGGAGCATCAGCTGCAAAGCACCTGTTGGTAAACTAGGGTCAGTGTTATTTAATGCTGCAGAGTTTAAAATGACTAGGAGGACATGAAATCAAATACATTGCTTTCACATTTTTTGCTAGGGAAACAGATATGTGTTATCATGGCATGTGAAAGCAACACAGCTCCACCTCTCTGTGCCACTCACAAGACCTTTCCTGTAATGATTGTTAGTTTGCTTGCGGTTGAAGCTTCATCTTACTTTGAAACCATTGCACATGCGTCTCATTAATCACAACTTAAGAATACATGACAGGTTCTTTCAGTCTCTCCCACTGCTCAATGACCAAAGGAAACTAAATCCACTTGACCTAATCTTTAGTGGTAGGGACTCTTGGCTCAAGTTTGGTCACATCTGAACTGTTAGAAACATTGGATCAAATTTCTTCTGCTCAGACTTGAGTGAAAACTTTGCAATCACTAGAAAGAAAACCTTGTGGCTACAGCTTTGCTTTAGAAGACCCAAGTCACATTTCTTTTTCACAGGTAGTCTCCATTCACCCTCCCTCCCTCACTCTACTGGAGCAAAAACCCTATGTGGGAAGTGTTTCTACTGCATGCATTTCTCAGGCTTTAACAACTTCCCAAATGCTGCAAGGAAAGAATATCAGATATTTGGGAGAAAGGGAGGGTGGCAGAAGAAGATTCATGTATTGTACATGTTTGTGGGCACTGGGACTTTTGTCCTTGCTTTCTGTGATGAAAGCTGCCATTTGTCCTGGCCCATCACCAGCCTCAAAGGCTGACACCCCTCAGCTGATGATAGCATCTGGAAGACAGTTCTAATAAGATTGTGCTCATACCTCTTGCACACCGAGACATCTCTGTCTCACTCCAGGCTCCTCTCAAACACAAAATACTGCCAAAAACTAATACGAGCCCTTAAATTTCCCCTTAGGTCAGTTCACTCAAGTTCATACCCTTCCCACTGCTCCCGTGACTCTCTCAGGAATAAACAGAGCAAAGTCTGCCTCCTTTCTACAGAAAGCAACTCTTAAGGGACCAGCTGTGCTTGCTTGAGTTGGCACTTGTCCTCTGGAGCAGAAATCCAGATAGGGAAGTCAGAGTAATCACCTGGAATAACTTGTTCTTCTTTAGATGCTCCCACCTAACACAGGCCAAATTTCACAATGAAAATCCTTATTACTGCTTAGCACTGCCTCCTGCAGTGGGCTAGCCTAACCTCTGCTCCTGCAGCAGGAAAGGAAGAAGAAAAATGGAGGCACAGAAAAGGGAAATAGGTGGTACCAAGGACCTGGCTTCATGGGCCTCTGCTTCGACCAAAACAGCTAGTCCCTGTTCCCACTGCACATCACCACATGTCAAGTTCTTTACTGCTGCATCCTTGCCCTGGGATGAAACATTAACAGTGCTCCCATGGAAACTGACTCCCTTGGTGTTTCGCATTTTGCTCTTTACAGCTTCCTGAGGGGGGAGAGTGGAGAGGGAGTTGTTGATCTCTTCTCTCTGGTATTCAGTGATGGGATGCATGGAAATGGTTCAAAAATGCACCAGGGGTGGTTTAGACTAGACACAAAGAAACATTTCTTTACTGAGAGGGTGGTCAAACACTGACTGGAACAGGTCTCCTTGAGAAGTGGTTGCTGCCCCAAGCCTCTCAGTGTTTAAGAGATATTTGGATGATACCCTCAATATGCTTTAGCTTTTGGCCAGTCCTGAAGTGATCAGGCAGTTGGACTTGATGATCATTGTAGGTCCCTTACAACTGAAATTATTTTATTCATTCCTGTGAGGTATGTGCAATGTCCCTAAAAACAGCGGCTTCACCAAGTGGATGCAGAGCTGCTGTACCATTCTGCTGGTCCTAGATGCTGAGCTTTATAGCTGTTCCCTCTTTCAGCAGACCCTGTTCTTTAATCACCTCCTTTCTCCCAACTGCATCTTACTTCCTCTGATACATGTTAGTCCCTTCTATTACTGTTCTTGGCATGCCCTGTGCTCTCTCCAGCCCCTCCTTCAAGGAAAGGCATTGTGCCCAGATTTCTGCTAGGCCATGCCCTCTTGTTAACTTTAGATTCATTATCCTGGCTGCCTGTATTTCTTATGATCTTGAATGACTTGCTGGCAAACAGATGTTTACATTTCTCCAAAATTCAGAATTTTTACACCAAACCCATCCCTCAAGCTTTACAATGCTTTGTCCATCTATTACATGCTAACCTCACATTAAGAACCTGGCAGGACTACTTTAGGTTTGCAAAGATAAGGGAAACAATCTTGCAGTTGGGGTCTCATGTTTCAGATAGATGAATCTAACCTCCCAGTCTCTGCGTGTAAGCCAGGGTTATTTAAAAGGTTGGCTCTGGTTTTTCGTAGGCAAGTTGATAGCTTAGGTCAGGACAGGTTCCTATTTGCATTTCTTCTGAAAAATTCTGCAGCAACACATGCTGTATAACATTACTGACATCCCATACAACTTCTCCTTCCGTGCCTATAGTGTGTACAGTCTCATTATACTGAAGATGTATTACCAAGGATGTATAATCAGCAGCCAGAGTATGCCAGTTCAGTACTTTCTGAAAGGACAGTCCTGACAGCAACATCTGTAAATCTACACCTGCAGTCTGATATATTCAGCTAGTGAATTACACACGTTAATTTGTGTGCAGTAAAAAAACAACACCCTGTGCTTTTAGATACACCCATACAAACTACTTTACCCACAGCACCAGTTCCAAACATTCAGCAATGAAGTTACAATTCCCAGCATTGGGTTCAAAGTCACCTTTGTCCCAAGCACACCAAGATCAGTCCTTTTGCCCAGCTTTCACGAGTGGTTCCTGCTGGGGCCTTCTGAAAGGAGGAAGGCGAAGTAACAGAGTGTTTCAGCTACTGGACCACAGTTCTCCTTTAGCTTGCAAACAACTGCCTTGACTCTCCATCCCTTGTGCATGGGCGAGACACAAGCATCTGAAACTCCTCTAATGCCCTCTTACTTCTTTAGGTACCTCCACAGAGCCAAAACACAACAGTGGTCCTCTGTATCTTGCATTTCACCATTCCTTCATACAAGGATTTTGGCTTTCAGACCTGCCTCTAGCAGATCAGTGAAAGCTGATGGAGACTAGGGGAAACTGGTGTAGATATACAAAGAAAAGAACAGTGAGGAGCTTCGTATAACTGGAAATAACACTACATCGAGGGTAGGGTGACTGCAGAGTTGAGACTAGGACTGCATGGGCAAGGGAAACAGGATAAGATCAAGAATCCTGAGAACTGGAGGCTCTAATACATAGGCAAGGAGCTCAAACAACATGAATGCAGAGGCAGCTGAGAGGGGCAAACCAGATGAACCTAAACTTCATATAATCAGGAAACTGTGCACTCTCCCTTCCAAAGGCAGGGCTGGGAAGGATAACCAGGATCATAGCATATTCCTACTATTCCCTCCAGGTGCCACTGTCATTATACAGGCCTGAAAGACTCTAAAGTGCTTTCTCCAGCAGATGTCAACGTGATACCTGCAACTTTCAGCAATTCTGCTATTGGCCTGCTGTTCTTGTGAGGTCTGATAGAGGCTTCCATTGTCAAGCTTTAGGAATGTTACACAAAAGTTAAGAAAACATTATTATGATTGCAAAGTAGTATCCTCAAATTCAGCCCAAATTCATCCCCTTTGTATATGCATTCTGTTACCATGTAACTACAGGATTAAATAGTACTTCTTTTTATAGAGCCTGCTCAGGATGGACATATTCTAGTGATAAATGAACACTGTGTATGGAAGGTGACAACTAAATACTATTCTGAAGGTAAGGATTTGGGCATACATATCCTTCTCTTTGGGTATACTTCCACTCTATGTACTGGTAAAGCAGAAAATAGTCTTACGGTAAAATCAGCAAGTGATTATGTCATTAAGTGCTGTAATTGCACAGATCTGGCATTAATGTCTTCATTTCTGTAGTTTCCTAAATTTGTTTTACTTTGTTTTACTTTGAAATATTTTACTTTGAAACCTGGGAAATGTGTGGGCAGTTTATTGCATTTTAAAAAAGCAACTTAAGAGGACATATCTAAAGGCTAAACTTTGCATGGTCTGGGTGTTGTTCAAACACAAAAAGTATGACTGCTTCCGCATATAATCAGCCTCTACTCTCTCAGGGACTAACAACTCAGTGCCTTCCTTTAGCCAATACTCAAACTATATCCATTTGCTTTCTCCTTTATAGTCCTTTTCTCTTGCAGTCCAAATGGTAAACTTACCTCATTTAAAAAGTAAAAATTATTTTTGCAGGAGTGGCTAGCTGTGTTTTCTATTCTATTTTTCAAGTGAGATAAAACTAAAGACTAGATGATGTCGCAACAATATCCCACCTGCATCCAAATTCTCCTAATTTAAATTGCTGAGTAACAGACTAAGAACCAACAGACAATATCCATAGCATTTGATCTGTTGCTTCTGCAAAAAGCCATTTCATATATCTGAGTATGTACAAAGGTGTTTAATGGTAATTAAAAAAATAGCCCTGGGTGACAATATAAAGCAGTGATCATTTTCCAGACAAGGGCTATCCCTGCGTTCTAGAAATCAATCTAGCATCTGCCAAAGCATCACAATGACTTTTCTGTAAAGTGCAGAAGATAAGATTGTTCCAGTTGCCTGCTTAAAGTGCAAACAGCTCACGAGACAGCCATTTACAATGCAGGACCACAGCGCACTAAGTGAGTACAGGACAGCTAATGTCACCCCCTACTGCTTTTTTTAATACTCCTGTCAGCTCGGCAACACAGTGACTGTTGCTGGAAAAAAAACATGCCTGGCATTTCTGACGGCTTCCTGCAGAGCTACATGGAGGAGGGACAGACAGCCTGAAGGCTCAAAAGGAGATCAGTGCACAGAAAACATGCTTCACATTTTCATGCCTGTCTCCTTCTACTGGGGAGGGGTTGGGGGGAATGAGGAGGGGCAGGGAAATGAGTTATGTTGTATAGACAGTGTACCAACATCTCTAATAACATGAGGAAGTCATCTTGTCAGAAAGCATGAATGTGACCCCTGTTCACTGGCAAAACTTCAAGAAAACTCACTGACAGTATTGACACATTAAAAAAATAATAAAAAAATAATCTGTATCTGTGTACAACTATCACAGAACTGTGGTAGCTGAGTCTAAATACTCCCAGCCTAACCCTTGGCTTCCTCTATTGGATGCTAACTCTTAGGCCAAAGGGGAATTGATATTACTGGAAGAAACAGGTACACTGCAAACGGTCAGAGAATGAGGCCAGGTCTATTCTTCATGACAAAATGTCTCTCAGTCCTGTGGGAAACAGCTGTGTGCTGTGCACAGCCACCATCAAGTTGTGGAGTCACTGTTGTGGGGACTGTTCTGATGGCAAAGGGCTGGTTGCTGGCTTTTGAGCAAAGGGATTAAACTGAGAACACCAGATCAAAGACACCATCCCTGAATCAGTCACCCCTATTTACTCCACAAGTCATGTGCTCCCCCACATTCCTGAACCAGCCTCTTCTTCATGTTGGGAAGAAACATGTGAGAAGGGGACTCAGTCCAGTACAAGAACAAAGATCAGCACCATTTTGTCTATATGATACACAATGGAAGTATCAAACAGGAAGCAGGGGAAGTCTCTATGGCCTTAGAGGAAGAGTATGTCCAGTACGCGTTGGAAAGCAGAGAAGAAAAAGCATGCAAAGGGAGGAAGAAAACATTTTCTGGTATTCAACAAAAAGAGATTTAAACATCGTCAAACTAAAAACATATACAAAATTGCCGCACTCTTCCAGAGCTAATAAATAAATTTAAACCATGGCCTTCTCTAAGCATGAGTAAAAGTAAGGGAGCAGGACAGGAATTCTCAGTCTCACAATGTGCCATGTCTTAGGCAAATTCAAATAATACTGTCTCACAGGTATGACAAAACCTTTGTTACATGCCCAGATTTTTTTAATGCTACTTCGGAGAGTTAATTTAAAATGGTCTTCAAGAATAAGTCTACATAGGAGTTCATACAGAGGCTGGAAAACTAATTACTCTAGGAAACTCATAATGATGATGTTTACTGTAGCCTGAAGCCACCTGAACCACAAACTGAAAGGAACACATAGGCCTCTACATCCAATTTACCCTCTAAAATGTCACCTTCCAGAAAAAAAAAATTCTACTTCATATTTCTTACCATTTCATTTTCTGTAAATTCCTGCAATATAATTTGTCTCTCCACACACAGTTCTAAGAAGTCCTCTGAATGGAAGCTTTCATGCAGGGCAGGAAAGAACGTTAGCTGGTTACAATCCAATCCCTTCTTATCTGTCTCCCTTTCTGCTCCATTTACCGACAGATCTCCTATATCAGTATAAAAGAGATTACAGTTTTAGTGGCAGACAGAAAACAACAAAAGAGTTTGCAATCTGGACTTCCACCCAATCTGTTCTACCTTGGGAAATGGTGTTATTTATCTGGAAAAAAAGAAGAGCCAAGAGATAAGTAAAATCTGTGACTTAAAGAAGGAACTAAGACCAGGTAGCTGCACTCAAGCATAATTCAAACTGAATTCCCATGATCACTGAAGAAAAATCATGAAAAAAACATGGAAATCATGAAAAACTGAAAATGGTAGTCTTCCGGGGACATGCACTAAACAAAACCTTAAGAGAATCCAAGGGGTGACAATCTACTCGTATCTCACACAAACGGCATCCCAAGTTTTGCAAGTTCATGCAGTGCACACAGTTAGGGAAGGCATCTTCAGCCTTCTTATCGAGACAGACTGTAACCACTTGCTTGCATAATCTATGAATCTCTTCAGTCTTGCGTGGAGTCTAGAACAGTGAGCTCCACTCTTAGTTGTTTGCTAGGCACATTAAAAAGTATACAACAATACTGTCTATTTCCAGCAGTGCACACTAGAAGCTTGACTTGGAGCAGCCATGCAGGTGGCTGAAATCCACAGCCTTAGATTTGGCTGACACTTCCAACTACAGTTCTTTCTCAGTGTTCCTCCCCTGCTGAAAAATTATTGACTTCTGTAACATATTACACTCCCCTGCCCCTTATGTCTCATGTAACAGAAAACTTGGCCTTGAAAAATGTGGACATAATGACCACATTTTGAAAAATTTGGCTCTATTTTGAATGCTGAAAAGTAATGTGACATGCTAATATTCTTGATGATTTCCTTCCACTCTCCATTATTTTCTCCACATTCTTGGAAAGTTGAAATTCCTATTATCACTTTTCTGAGCCATCAATCGCCATACAATTTCAGAGGTAGAACTGGAGGGTCTACTAAAATCAGGGGGAAAGTCTTCACTTTTCTTCCTAAGTTTAAATAGTTGGGAGCTTTCCAGATGCGTGACAATGCCCAAAGCTCTCAAGTTAGCTTTTCTTCTTTCAGATCTTTCTGGTCGCAACAAGAGAGCAAAAGAGTCTGAAGACAGTTTATATACAACCTATAACAATTGCATCTTTCCCCAGATGTTAAAGTAACTTTTTAGCCCAGAGTGCTAAAAATATGGTTTTTTTCACCATTTGAAATTCTGACCTGGAACTTTATGCACTAACTTCCATTCTCTCTGCCTGTTTGTGTCCATTCTCTAGATATGTAATTTAGCCCTAAAAGGTTACCTGGGTTTACTTCAGAAGGGGGAGTTGCTTCATTTCTGTTTGCTAGAACCTGAAAAGAGAGTAGGTATGACTAGAATGGAATATGCAGAAGGGTAAATATAACTCAAACTTGTTGCAGAAAAAGCCACGGATTTAGAATTATGTTGCAAATAAGTGCCTTGGAAATTCAGGTAAACTCATTTGAAAGGACCCAAATGAACAATTAAATTCAGGAACAAATGCCAATGACTAAGCAAGAAGACTACTGCTTTTTCAAAGATGGCCCTGCATGAGGCCAGCTATAGGATGAGGAACATACCACCCAGTCTACAGAAAAAAGCCAGAAGCCAAAATTCACAAAATACATCCTAGAGATATTCTGTAGTGCTTCAGCCTCTGGTTGGTAGGATTCGGCACTTAGACACTAGAGACACAACAGTAGTAAATACCCTATATACACAGGTCAATAATTAGTTGAAACCACTCTGATCATCCAGCAGTTCTAGCAGCCCAAGAGCATAACACCTAATAGGACAGTGCAGCCATCTAACTGGACTCTGTTACATAAATTGGAAAGCACTATACCCATGAGATATTACAAGTAGAAAATTACAATCAGGTTATACGTTCATCTCTCTGGGGAAATCTTATACCAAAGAAGAGGAAAAATCATTCTATTGGTGCTAAAGGCACTGTCTCAAAACTAGACATATTTGGTGGATTTTTTTATGCATAGCAAAGCATATTGGTGAGTAAGGTGATGAAAACAGCAGAAAGAGGTGAGTATAAAGTCACCAGCAACTGTTAAAGAAATTGTGTGCCTCCTGCAAAAGCTTTCTACCTCGCTCTTCATCTGCATTGCTGCTGCTCGGGTGCTCACATGTTGAAACCTCCTCCTCATTCGTGAAGGTCCTTCATAACAATCAAGAATCCATCTTGGCTCTAAGGATCGTGATGCATCTCTCCATGGGCCCCTTCTGTAGAAAAGCTGCTCCTCAAGTATCATCCAGTCCTTGGCCGCCTTACTGTAACCACACTGCAGCATCTGTGGGACAAAACCACACTGTGCCACCTTCTGCACACTCCCCTCCTCCCATCCAGCAGCAGCACCACTCCAGTGATTCAGAAGGACCTATCCAAGCTGCTGGATGGAAACAGTGCAGAGAGAGCACTGCAGACCCAGCAAACACAGGTCCAATTGATCAATGGAAATGTGCTGTGGGAGATACTACTAGTCAAACTAAGACACAGTGACAAATAAGTATGTTGCAAATTTCAAACTCCTTCAGAGTGTTTGCTTTCATTAGATTTCCACCTCAAATGCAGTGAGCCAGCAGAAGACCATCACAGAGGTTTTACTTCATTTTTTTTCCATCCAATGTTTGTGTCAACTGGCAACAACTGCACTCACTGAAAACACCAAAACTCTCTGTCAGAAGTGTACTGTGCTTCCTCCAAGCATGGCACAGATTTAATTATTTCTACTTAGGAGGTATGTGCAGAGAGTTGGGGTCACTAAAATTTCAATGTAAAGGAGACAAAAGGTGAGAATTTCAAAGAGTGAAAAGTTTGTTCGTCTCTGATGGCCAATCCTCAAACAGAAACATATTTCTGAGATTTTTTTTTGACTATGAGCTTGAGACCTCTTGAAAAGGTTTTGCTGGCTGTTAAAAAAAAAAAAAGGTCAAAGACCTCACTTTAATTTCTGCCACCGCAAGAGTGGAATAATGAATTTAAACAAAAGAAAAAAAAGGCTTTTGAGATAAAGTGAGGAATCCGATTGGCAAGTGATGTTGTATCACACTTCAGTGATGGTGTCAGGAATAGAGTATTGATTCATCAACTTTCAGCACTTCTGTGGGCATACTACCCATCTCACTTCTGAAATGCCCGATTTCTCAGGGTAATCCAAGAACATGCTTTCAACCACAGAAAGCTATTGCACTATTTTCCTGTTCTTTACCTGTATGTGGTTTTTGTATAAAGAAGCATACAGCTCCTGCCCAATTCTTCTGTACCGTTCCATACATGACACAAATCCCTAGAAGAAACATCAGAACACATTATACCAAGGTGCTGCAGGTGTAAACTGTAACAGGCAGAAGTAAACATTAGTTGTTCTGCCTTTTAGAAGAATAATTAGGGAATATGGCCTTTGATAAAGTTTGACAGCTCTCCAGACAGTATAGTGATGAGGCAATCAACTGAGAGCAAGTTGCACACTTACACCAGAAAGATAAACATATTCATTATCTTAATAAGTGTCATTAGTGGAACTACTTGGAGAAAGCAAACAACAAATAAAATTTAAGACTTCTCCTTTTGGGTCTGAATTCATACTGCAAGTAGCATAGAAGACAATTATCTCTTGTAGAGACCCTCACTGAAGTAGGGACCTGTTACAATATACCTGCTTCCTGCTGCATAAACAGAAAGTGGAAACAAAGGAATGGTCCCTGTCCCCTTTTTTTCAGACAGGAAAACAAGTGTTTCCAAAAACATTTTTGAGAGTTAGGAGCCTTCTGGCAACAAGGGACTTGATGTATAAATACCCTGTTTAATGGGATTGTGATGCAGAGATAACTGAGCTAGCTGGAAACTTGTAGAGCTTTACTAGTACAAGGCAACATTCATAACTGCCTCTGCTCCACTGCACAGCACAGACATGCCCTAAACCCCAGTGATACTCAGATGTTTCTGGAAATGCATGTTTTCCAAAGTAGTCCGACAGACCTTCCTGACCAGTTTTCCTTTCCTTTCAGAATGCACTGGATTCAGAGAACAGTGAACCTTCATTAACAGTCATATATTTTATCTGCTGTTTTATTAGAATGAACTTCTCAAGCTAAGGGTTTCTGTGCAAGTACAAGACTGATGAACTGCTGACTCAGAGTTGCATTCCCCACTCTGCAAACAGATAGTTGTGTCATCTTCAGGAAGCCATGCAATTGCCCTAAACCACTATCTCTCCAACCACAAAACAGAGACCATAATACTGACTTCAGAGTTACACAGGCTAAGATCATGAACAATGGTCCAGTGTGGCGGGATCCTTAAACTCAGGGAGTAGGGAAATTGAATTACTTTAATTCTCTTCTTACCTACTCCACCAAACCCCACAGGTAGTAGGCTCACAAGGTTTACATAGCCAAGACCTATACAGAGCACAAACCAAAGAATTTCAAAGAGCATTTCCTATCTGAGCCTCCCTTTTGAAAAGATGAGCAGAAACAGTACTAAACTCAATGGAAATCCTCAGGTGCCAGAATAACATCATGCAAATAACAACAAAATAGAACCTAGGATATTGATCATCATCCTAATTCCTCACATTCACCCATTAAACTTCAATCAGACAAGCTTACAGCTTTGAAAATGCCAGGTTTGTTCCCCCCCTTTCTCCTAGCCATCTATGAAATTCTGTGTCCTAAAGAGACTAAGTATTTGTTCTCATGACTTTATTACCTGTTCAGAGAGACAAAGCATACTGAAAGGCTGTGTGTATAACTGAAGCACTGAACAACTGCTGAATAAGTTACTGGCTTATTTTACCTTATTGCATGAGGGCAACTGAAGAACCAGAATAGAATTCTATTTTAACAAGCTGTCCAACACTCACGGGACTGTTCTAGAGTCCTGTAACTCAGACTTTTCTGTACAAATGCAAGGATAGTTGCTCCATCTATTTCTTTCCTCATTCAATATTTATTTGTATGACTGTTGACAAGTAGCTACTGGGAGGAATTCTGTATCATCACACCTTTCTATCAGACACAAGTTAAAATTCTCCTGTTTAACAGTGTATTTCCTGGAAAAATATTCTAGCTGTCCTATTACAACTACATGGTGACATGTCTGATCTTCTGGGTATGGCTTTAAAATTTTCCAAACCAAAAGCTCTCTGAAAGAGGAACTTTTTTTTTTCTTCCTAAAGTCCATTAGGACCTGACTCAGGATGATGCTCCTAATAACTATTGAAAGAAACAGAATCCCAAAAGTCACAGTATCCAAATAAATTGAAAATATCTATTCCATGTGCCAACCAAGTATGTAAGAAGGATGCGGGCTTAATTGACCATGATTGTGAAGTCAAAATAAGACTGTTCACACTTCTCAGGAATTTACAAAAGGCACACCAAAGGTGTGAAGAGAAAAA
Source organism: Chloroceryle aenea (assembly GCA_013399075.1). Classification (NCBI taxonomy): domain Eukaryota; kingdom Metazoa; phylum Chordata; class Aves; order Coraciiformes; family Cerylidae; genus Chloroceryle; species Chloroceryle aenea. Next base: position 38,663 of record VWZY01009987.1, read on the forward strand.
GAAAAAATAATAATAAAAAAAATAAGAGTGGCTGACCATCAACTGCATTACAGAGAGTAATAGAAGTATATGATCCTTTGACGAATTCCTGAGGATTAGAGGTGACAGAGATGGCAGAAGCTGAGTGGACATTATACAGAAGAAGTTGGAGTGTCCCCTGGGCCATTCAATGGCCCTCATGCCCACCCAAGCTTCCCTGACAAAGGTGAGATTGCTGTGAGTCACAGCACGAGGCTAAACTGCTCTGAAACTCCCAGCCTCTCAATACCTAAAGCCATGGATCAGATGGGTAACTTTTAAATGCATGGACTCTGTGCCACACTGGCAGTGATTCCTCACAGCAAACTGTCTAGCTGCTGCTTGCACTGTGCTATAATTAAGTTAACACACAAGGCCTATGTGGTGTGCCGATTACTGCTGGCTGCCAGCCAGGTCTGTACCCCCACCGAGAAGTCACATTTATTGGTGTTTCCCTGCAGGAAGCTCCTGTTTTACACTGATGAAAGTCATTACATTTTTGTTTGTTTAAAGCATCATTAAACTTGTAATCACAGTTGTGGCCTCACAAAACTATTCCATAATTCATATAAAACTCCCATAAAGGCTGACCTAGAAAGCAACAGCATCTCTGTGCTGTTGAGCTAGGCTCAGTACAGGAGAAGAAGTGGGACCCCAGCTCTATGTGGACATAGGATAAAAGCCATTTAGAACAGACAACAAATTCCTCCAAGCATTAACAACCATTTCAGATACCCACAGGCTATTCAAGCTGAGTCAGTGTTCTATTGGCAGCTGTTTGAAAGTTGTTTATAGTCTGTATTTCACTCATGGTCACTGATCAGACCCCCTAAGGTCAAAGACCACATTGCAAAGATTCTCTCCAACTTCACTGACCCAGCTCCAGCTCCTAGCCTTTGAAATGTATGAAGGGTCCTAAGAAGGAAAAATTCTGCTAGCCACAGCTGGCAAGATAAGACTAACCACTTTGGCTTGCAGAGAAGCTATAGATAGCCATCTTCAACTAGATGAAAGTGTCCCTGATGATCAACCCCACAGGAAACCCATCTGGTTGTAAAATGAAATGAACGGTTAACAAAATAGGAGGTCGCTGTGATTAGGAGAAAAACCCACAAACCAAAACAACCCAAGAAACAAAACTAAAACCTGAAAATGATATCCAATAAGCATGGAGTATATAGACCACTTAAGTATTCAGTCAGAACAATTACATGCTAATGCTTAGTGAACAACTATTGCACAGTTTCTAACAAATAAACAGTTTACATTAAAAATGGTAGGTGCTTATCCTTTGAAATGGCAACATGTTATTCAGCAGAATAAATATGACAGTGCCACAGTGCAGTATCTGTCTTGAATATTAACAGTATGCCAGCTTTGAGAATTGATAATATTATGTAACATAATAAATGCTTTGAGTTTCATATGCAGAAAAGCATGAGTACATGAAAGAAATACAACCTGCATTCTAGGGAACAGCAGACTAAAACGCCATATTGATACACCCTGGCATAAAAATCTGAGTATAATACCATGCTTTAAGTCTTTTTATACAGACTTCTCTACTTAGCAGCCTTAGTCAATCACATTCTAAGTAGAATCAGATCATTTTGCTGCCTCAGATTCCCCAGTCAATATTTAGAGCTTGAAAAGTTGATGGAATTTACAAGCTATTTCCCTATTAAATAAAAACACCAAACCACAGAAGAAAAAAAAACATTGCTGCACAGAGACCTCATGCAAACAGGAGAGAAAATTATTAGAAAACGATTGGGAAAGGTAAAACCAGACAGGAGAAAAATGCTGGCAAACAGAGAATCAGCATGCCAAAAAACGCAGAGTGGGGATTTTCTGTATTTTCTTTCAGCTAAAGTAATTGAAAGACTTCTTGTAATAAGAAACAGTTGGGGGGGGGAGAGAAACAAAACAAAAAAAGAAGTTAAGAAGTTTGAGGTGTGACTTGTAAGTTAACAATTCTCTACTGAGTTTTAGAATGTTTTAAGTCTTATTTTTTTAATTATTTATACATATATCTCACATAACACTCCTGCACCCCATAAACATTCAGGCTTGCCATATTAAACACATATTGCATGATACAGACACCACAGCTCTTTCCTAAAGAAACATTATGTCATTGGAGCTGTGCACTTTGACAAAAGTATGTGCCAAAACTCAATAAAAATAAACTTCAGGACACAATAATTTTGGACTTAGAAGAGTGAAAAGGAAAGACCAAATATCAATATCTTTCACTGTGCCAAGTGAACAGTCCCACAGATTATAGTGAGAATATAACTTCTTTAAAAACATATGTTTTAGTCATCTGTTGGTGAAGACTAGAACTAGTGATATTAGTCTACTACGTTAGCCCTTCTGAGCAAAATAAATATTATAAATATTTAAGCACAGAGCTTATATATGTCAGAGCATTTATATAGCATCACAGCTATAACAAATATATCTACTCTTGCACTGTACTTTTCACCACTGCATCTCAGAGGTCTCTATGAAAGAGGTCAAAGTCTGTAGCTTACAGATGAGGAAAAAAAGACAAGTGAGTTTCTGGAAAATCCTGCCTGTTGTGGGGCAAGGGGGAGTGGTGATGGGGCAAACCCAACCTGAGCTAATTTAAAACAGCCTGATAAGCCCACAAAGAGGATGCATATGGTGACCACATGCAAGAGTGGGAGGAGGAAACCATTTCATGAACCAATTTGGAAAGCCCTTCTACTCTTATGTTCCCAGATCGTATTCTAATATAGTTGATTTACCAGATAGTGGATCTTCTATCACTGGAAGAGTCCATATATCTTATACCTCTAAATTTGGGATTGCACAATTCTTCATGGAAGTATTTTTCATCTAATTACAGCTATTCAAGCAATTACTAGGTTTTTAGAAACTATTCCAGGAGCATAGAGAAACAGAACAGCAGGTAAGGAGATCTCAAGGACACAATAAACTTCATGCAAATAGCATATGTAACCGTAGCAAAGAGTTTGTACGTGACAGAAACAGATCTGATGGCCCTGATTCAAGACATCACTGTGGTTTAGGATGTGTTTAGGCATATACTTTACAACTTTTATATACACCTTGTCTGCTACTGAAGAGGAGCAGATTTGCCTTTCATGCAGGCATTTAAGATACAAGCATGCAGATAATATATATATGCAGCACTTGGACCATAAAAGTAGCAATTAAACATGCTTATAACTTCTGTGGGTGATAAGTGCAAAAGGGGGAAACAGGAAATTAGCACCATTAGAGTAAGAAAAATGACAATATTAATGTGACATACTCTTGCCATCTTGAATCAAACAGAAAAGCTGCATTTCTGATGAAATAGAACATTAAGAAAATGTCATTTTATAAAGAGCAAATTGTTCAGTTTTTCTGAAGTATGTATTTCCCAGAAGCTCAACATTAAATGGCAGTCACCCCTGGTAGAGCATTGCTCCTCTCAGAAGCCCCATATCCCAGCTCTGTCCTCTGGACTGCTTACCCTAACGCCAGCATGAATCTCCTATCACTAATGATGTGACTTAGTCATGAAGAAGACACTCTCACAAAAGCAATTGATTTTTGCAGTCAACTTCTAAAGTCAATAATCTTGCTAATGGAGAACTCCTGAACCACTATGACTTACACAGCTACAGAGCCAAATTGTTGGCAGTTAAACTGTAAGCCTAAACTCTTCTGAGGTGTGAAAATCATCTTGTACTCCAGTTCTCATTCTCCTCCTTTTTTCAGACATCTAACCAGAATTTCCCCTCCTGACATGCACAATTGAAGCCCAGTACTTCTGGTCCTTTCCTGCTAAACCACAGAGAATAAATCGATCCCTTCTTCATCAGCCTCACAAGCAGAGGAGATGATTACAGCTAGTATGGCAGTTTCACAAAGAATCCAAGTGTTACCTTAAATTACTAAAGCTGGGTGAAGTCTACAATTCATCAGCCCAATTGTATTCAGATACAGGGACAATGTGTGTAATGTCTCCAAGTCTACTATGGCTACTAAATCTAACACAGTGAATCAGAGACTAGGAGCACTGCTACTCTGTGCAATCAATAGGCGACCCATTTTGTGATTAGATTACTTTTCAAGTAATTGACTATGCATTAGGAAGCAAGTAGGTTCATTTCATAAGAGGAAAAAATGTTTCATTAGTCACCAGGTAACAAGCATTAAGCTAAAATAGATAAAGTTTTCCATAACAGGTTGAAGGGTAATTTATCCTAATCCTTTGCACACACTCTCCACACAGAGTTGTTTGCAGGCTCTTTTGAATCACAGAATTGTTACTGACATTTGGATTTTACTGTTGCTTTGCCAAAATTCATTTAACTTTTCAACAGACTGTGGTTCCAGCAGTTAAGTGTTGCATGGAAGCTTTGTGCCTCAACCCACTAGGAGGCTAATGCACGATGCCAACTGCTCCTAAGGATCATGGATGGATTCCTGGCATCACCAGTTGGCTGGGGAATAGCAAACTTAATGAGAAAAACCTCCATATTTCAGTGCATCATAAATGTACCCACATCCAGGGGTGGGTTTCAAGAGGATAAACCCAAAGCATGGTGTACGTGTGATGAGACTTCCACACTATATTTATAAGCTAAACCTAGGGAGCCCAGAAGCAGCTCTGCTTCTAGGGCAACTATACATATGTATGTGTGGGTGTGGACACATACATTCCTTCAGCAGATGATGCTACTGAAAAGATGAATTACTGGGGGAACAGATTAACTTGTCACCTAACAGCAAAAAAGCACAATGGAAGGAGAGACATGTTTGTTCCTTAATCCTATCTCTGTGAATCACTTCTGTAACTTTGGAATAAGTCACTCAATCTCCTGAAGACTCTGTTTCCATGCTGTACAGCAGAGGCATCAGCTTTTACCACTAGTGAAAGGTGAAAGTCAAGGGACTTTTTAGGCTGTCAGGTAGTGTGATAGGACTATAGGGGATGGATTAAAACTAGAAAGAGGTCGATTCAGCTTAGACATTAGGAAGAATTTCTTCACCATGAGGGTGGTGAGACACTGGAACAGGTTGCCCAGAGAGGTGGTGGAGGCCCATCCTTGAAGATTTTTAAGACCGGGCTGGATGGGGCTCTGAACAACCTGATCTAGTGGGAGGTGTCCTTGCCATTGGCAGGGGGGTTGAAACTGGATGATCTTTAAAGTCCCTTCCAACCCTAACAATTCTGTGATTCTATGAAAGTCAGACTTTGGCATTATGGACAATAGCAATAGGGTCTCTTGATTTCACTTGTTCTTACTCACCATTTTCCTGTTTCTATTTAAAATAATGTTTTTCTATGAAGTTCCACAAGTGGATGTAATTTAGAACTTTATTATATAGATTCTCAGTGCATGTATCTGAAAGCCTCATGCACTGGCATTTTCTGATTACATTTGAATCACACTTTTATTTAAGAAAAACATGCACTTCTAATTCTTTAGCTGACAAAAGAATTCTGCAAACATTAGCATATGCTTGGAGCTCAGAGTACAGAATAAAAAGAAACATGACATCCCTGACCCCTAAAATTACCAGTTTTCCTAAAATGCCATTCATTTAAAGGTGACAAGATTACTTCTGGAGTTTTTTAGAGCCTGTAAAACAATCCAGGATGCTACAGGCTACTATGCAGCAGAAAGCATTAATGGATCACAGACAGGCATAGCCAAGCTTTGTCTTTAATTTGGCTGTCAAGTATGAGTACAACAAGAAAAGAATGGTCACAGACTTCAGCACAAGTTAACAACCTGTACCCTCATTTAGAAGAAACATTGCAGTTCATCTTGCAGAAATTTTTAGGACCTGCACTGATTTCCCTGTCTCTACTTGCCCATCGCCATCCAGTTCATACTCAGCAGCTTTCAGTCCCTGCTGTTTGATAGATGCTTTTGATAGAAATTGAGCCACATTTTTTACTGATCCCTGCATGAGATGAGACACCACATATAAAACCATAACTTGTTGATAATCAAATTGGGTCATAATTCTTCTCCATATAAAGATTTCTAAAAATAAATAACATAATTGAAAAAATGCATTATTTGTCTTTACAAAAAGAACAAAATAGAACTTCAAAAACAATGAATACTGAAAATTGTTTTCTTGTGGAAAACTGTGGATGATAAAGTTGATTCCACCCAAAGCTTCAAAACAAAAGTGTAAGTTTTATTCAGTTTAAATTGCCACTTCAGGCTTCTGAATCAAACAACACATATAAAGCAACTTAATTCAAACAATTTATTTCTGAAATTTTTAGAAATTAAATGTTGCATCAAAATCTGGAAGAAAACTGACATATTTAAATGAAGAAATATTAAAAATGATAGCCTTCTTATATATTCAGCAGATAAATAAAAATCTGTTTTGGTGGCTAGAAATTGTTTCTATAGTTTTTCTGCAACCTTTTTCTGAAACTCTGCCTTCATCTATTCAATTCATTTGGCATCATATCTGAGATGCGAAAATAAAACTGCAACCAAGCAGCTCTTGAAAGATGAGATTTCAATGCAAACAGCTTTAAACATTAAGCTCCATTCACTGTAATCCCATATCCAAGCTTAAATCTGAACCAGACACAATCTCTAGCTTGAAAGGCAAAAATATATTTTGTAAAAATATATGCAAGAAACGTAAAAGAAAACATCTTTTTATACAATTTGTAATTAAAAGCAGGGATTTCAATGCCACAGGACATCACTGAGTTTAAAAACACAGAAAAACTCCCCCTAGTTACCCACAAAAAATTTTGCAAGGGATTTATTTTTTGTATTTCAGGTTATAAGACGAAACAGATCTAAATCAAGAAAGGAACAATTTTGCTAGGATAGATTTTTTTTCTACTGTGCACCATACTATCACACACCATCTCCTGTAGCAATTCCATGGATTTTCAGAGGACAGACTGTGGTGCGAGTCCTCTGTTGATCTGAGTCAGCATGATAATTTCAAATCATCATCATGCAACCTTTATATTCCAAATTTTCTGTTAAACAGTTACATTCAATGAATGTGGAAACTATTACCATACATTTCAGAAAGTTTAGTGATTTGCATTACATAAAATGAGATAGCTCTTCATTTTATGTTTTCATGCAGCTAACTTATTGACCTGTTGAATTATTTCTTTATGATCTTATAAACAATCTGAAAATTATAAATGAGCAGCATATCAGATAGCTGCTTAAGAGGACATAAAAATTTCTTTGTTCAAAGTTAAAGAAACTTTTCCCAGCTTGCCACTGCAAACTGTAATTTAGCTTTGAGCCAGTTATTAAACAAGACAATAATATTATAATGGAAATTGTTTAATATACATCATTAATAGTAAAGTGCCTTCTTTCATTGAAGTAAAAAAATTGTGTGCTATGAGCATTTTTGAAATGAATATTTGATTTCAAACTTCCCTTGTGCATTTAATGACATGCTAATTTACATTTTAATTACTTCCTAAGAAATCAAAGCATTTGTTGACAGAAGAACATAATGTCAACTTCACAGTGCACTGTTGGTGGATAGTTAATGAACTTAATTAGATAATTAGTGATGTTAATTATCCCTCTATTATGAGGATAAAGATGTTACACAAATGATACACTTTTCATAGAAATATCATTATATATTTTCTTGTTTTATGTTTTAACTTGAAAAGCTGATAAAAGACAAAGTGAGTGACTGGTAAGAAAAATATTTAAGTAGTAATTATGATTATGTTTCAAATATTTCTATCTTCTTCATTTCATCTACTGTGAACTTCTAAATTGAGCTTGTCCCTACTTCATTCCAAGTTATCAAAACTCTTTTTGGTCAACCTCACTCTCCTTTTCACTACTTTGCACGCCTTCCCACCTTAAACAACCACTTTCTGAAGCAGCAGCACTACTGTTGTTTGAAAATCCAGGCCAGTCAGCATCAGCCTTTATTTTACAATCAGTTTTTGAAAAAATGCTATAATAAGGCAGGAAGGAAGTAGCTAGTATTTAAAGGCACTGGTTCGTTAGTTAGCTCTGGGTTCTCCTGGTAGTGTTGCCACTCACATCTTGGGCAATAATGACCAGGTGTCTCTAAATTCACATCTGTCAGCTTGAGATAAAACTTTCTTACAGAAGCCAAAGTCCACTGGCATACAGTATTTTAAGTTCTCTCTGATTTTATGCCCTTGGACAGGTCTTCTGTGCCCTGACAAGAGCCTAGGAATACATCAGCCTTCCAGTTCAACATCAGATGCTTCTGCTTGAAAATCCTTGTTTAAAACTACCCTCCAAAACACAGAGTTTTGCACAAAGACATCTACCTAAGAATTTGTGAGTACAATCTGTACATATTAACTTAAACCAGTTCATTTCACCCTCTTCCCCCAAAAATAATGCAAAACCTGTGAGGATGGCTGCAAAAAGACTCAAGAGCCAGAAGTGAGTGAAACCTCAGCACTCTCTCCTGATGGAGCTATATGGGGTGAGAGCCCTGCCCCAGACAGGACTAGTTCTTAATCTGTGATGCAACTACTCTTTGTACTAGGTAAGTAAGTTCTAGAACTGTACAAAACATGTTAAAAAAAATCCTGTAAATGTTGATGTGGAGATTTTCATTTTCAGCATGGAAGAAATTGAGGTCTGTAGTTCAAACTCCCACTGAAATCAATGGAAAATATGTTTAAATACCTCTCAAAATACAATGCATTACCAGCATAGGTGAATCATTGGAGATACTAGTTATAGTAGTCATATCTATCTTAAGAATGAGGGTTACATGGGAAACAATTTGAAAAGATTGTTGTTGGTGGGGTAACAAACAGTTTTCACTAGTAAGTCTTTTAGCTGCTGGCCTAAGAGAAGCCTGGTGAATGAGGCTAACAAGAAAAAACCCCAAACATTTACAGGAAATCTAAAAATAAAAATCCTGAAGACTAGTTAGCACCTAGTATTTTCTGGTTTGCAAGCTACACCATTAAATGCTTTTCTGACGTTATCTCTGCAGTGACCTTGCATACACTAATGGCAGCAGAGGTGTCTGTTAACCTCTTCATTTTGAAGACTGGGATTAAAAAGACCTTTTCTATTTCATTTTGTCAAGGTATATGGGCCTCTGGCATAGAGGAACGTAATCAATGAACCAAATCAGGAGAGGACAGGCATAATAAATAAGGCCTGCTGTAAAACTGAGGAAGCTCTGCAGTTTTTGTAAAGAATATCAACTATATCTACAGCCCCAAGGCAGTGTGCTTTACAGTAGTTAGAAGTATGCTGCTTGTAACCTTGCTTGGGCACTCATCCTCAGGCAGAACCTCAGGATACTGCACGGTAGAAGCTGTTGACTGATTTACAATGTACTGAAATACAGTTATTATAGTGGTCCCTTGCTGCTCTTGCAGGTTGTTAAAAGTGAGAAAAACAATCTAGCCTAAAAATTAAATGCATATCCTAGTTTCTGACAGCAAAATTAGAAGGGAGGGGGACTGAGGGAAAAAAGGATGAGAAAGAGCAATAGATCAAAAAGCTCACTTTGAAACAGGGAAGTTAATGATTTGGAAACCTTTGCACAGTCTTATATACACTCCTGCTGGCAAATTTATCCAACTCTGTCAGCTGTAAGCATTAAAAAAAAAAAATCTGATTTTGTACAATGCTCCTCTTGCTTCCACATGGCTACTCGGACTTCCAAGAAAGCACGAAACAGAAATTACCAGAGCAAATCATTGCCATTCTACTACCAGAGATGTGATCATGTTCTTGTTTCTCAATGATCATGTGTTTCAGACAAGACAAGAGCAGACCATGAGATAGCAGAGTGGATTCAGAAATATGGGGGAAACACAGAAATTTTTCCTAATTCTGTTCTTTGCTACCAAATAGCAGGAAATTGGCTTCATTACTGCTGGAGACCTAGAGAGAAAGTACAGCAGAAACATGGGGCACATGGGGCCTGAAACTTTGCTGTAGTGGATGGTTGGAATTTTGCTGTTTTTTTTCCAGATTGAGTGTGAAAAGCACTCTTGCTATCTTGTAATTGATAATAAGGAAAAAAAGTTGATAGTTTTAAGTGAGGGTATTTGTGGTTTTTTTTGTTGTTGGATATTTTGTTGTTGTTGTGGGGTGGGTTTTTTGGTTTTGTTTGTTTGTTTTTAAGCTGCAGCAAATGCTACTGCTGCTTCAACTTATTTCCAGTTGATAAATGAATCTATTTTATAATTCAGTATTCAATGCATTTCTTCTTTCTACTGAGCAAAGCTTTGAAATACTAGCTGAATTTCTGCAATTTTCTCAAATTTAATAAGTTTTGCTCAGTTAGGAACAACCATGCTTAGCTCTTGGAAAACACAGATTTTTATTTTACCGTTGAATTGAAATTCTTTGACTCACTATGTAGTTCATACTGCTACTTTTCCTTTTATCTCAGTGTTTCAAACAGTTGCCTATTGCTGGGCAACATGGGTCCATAACTAACAGTAGTAAAGACAGAGGCCACTATCTGAGATTTTTCCCAAGTGAATACAGAAGGTACCCGAGACAAAGCAAATGATGCAAAAATCACATTACAACACTTTGAAAAGTAACTACCAAAGTGAGGTCAAAAATACGGAGTTCGGAGCAAAACCACCATTAACGTAACCTGCGCTCCCAACTTCCTTTGATATTGAAAATCCCATCACATACTTTGCTTATGAAGTGCATGAAGAGGAACAAAAAATTAATTTTCTTCCTCTTAGTTTTCATATCTCTGAAAAGAGCATCAAACTCTTCCAGACACAGGATGGAAGGAGAAAGGGGAACAGGGAGAGTGGAGGAGAATATTTGGAACTGTATCTTCACATCTCATTGAGAGGAACAATTTATCAGAGCTGTGGAGCTGTCAGTCCTTGACATGATAAGGAATAACACCAAATGAATAATGTTTCCTCCAAACCCAGCTCCTTTAATTACAAGCCGCTTCCTTGCAGAAGAGAGACAGAAGATGCAGAAACACCAATTTCATGCACTTGTGCCTGAATAATGTCTCCGTGCTGCCTTTTCCAGATGGCAACCTTTTCACTGGAGGAACTAATGATGTGGGCATATTTAGGGAAAAACCAATAACGAAGTCTTTAACCTTCAACAGCAAAAAGCATGTTGTACAAAATGTTCCTTGGGATACATTTACAAATATCAATTACATTGCTCACTGAGGTGTAATCAGCTGTAATAATCAAAATTAATTTTAAAAAATAATTAAACAGACCCCAGGGCAAATAGTCGATGCTCTTGTAGTATGACATCACAGTCTACATATGTACCTGGGAAGAACATGCTCATTCTGTAAGCAGCAAAGTGATTTTAAAGAATGAGAAGGATGCTGTGGCATCCTGAGGAAAAAAACTTCAGCTCAGTAAGGTACCATCGGACACATGACTTGTTTATCACAGCCTTCCTGATCAACACACCTGGAAGTGAACCAGTCATCACGGGGTATAAAGATGCAATCTGCTACAGCTTGATCTAGAGGGTTAAGATTCCCTATTCTGATTCTGTAACAGATTCACTGTCTTCTCATCGGGGAAAAGAAGATCTCAACATATTCAGCACTGCAATAGCAGAAGCTCAGTCCAAAGCTCGCAATATTCTGCCAGTGTGCTGCTGCTCTACCCTATAGCTGGTTCCTCTGGCCCTAACACACTTCAAAAAGTAACATGTAACATGCTTTTTATTTGCATTTTTAACAAACATCCAGCAAAAACATGGAAATAGCAGTCTCTATCAGCAAAGGAGGAGCTTACACATAGAAAAGATGACCCAGCAGCATTGCTGGCAGTGGGAATGCTGCATACGCTCCAGAACCATCCCTGATATTATAAGTGCTTATGTCCTTATTTCTTGAGGTTAAACTTGAGGCAGAAATTTGGACCTTTAATACTTCATATTGAGTATTAAAAAAATAAACAAATAATACTATGGTAATACCTGATTGTTTCTTCTAATTTAGTGCCTGAAGGACAAGGTGCACATATGCAATGTAAGTCAAAAGCAGCAGCAAAGCCACCACCTCCTCACATTGCTCTGACACAAGCAAAGCCTCATGACCACAGACAGTTGTGTAGGTTTTTCCTTTCAAGTGAAATAATTAGGCCTCATGCATAAAGTATATATTAATACATTATATGTTAAGGCTGCCAACCAAAGTTCTTCAGATCAATGACTATTCCTTAGTGATTATTTCTAGCAGTCTGGAAAGGAAACTTAACTGCAATAGGTATCTGTTTTACAATGGAACATGTCAACAGACATACTCAGAGACCTCCCAAGTCTAGAAAAACTCTCCAGAGCCATATCAAAGGCAGACTTGTGATAGAACTAGAAAAAAACAAAAAACAGAAGTTACCTCAGATTTACATGTCATTTCCTTTGTATTTCGACCAGGCATCAACTTAATAGCTGAAGACAGGCTTTCACTCCAGGAATTGTGCTTGCTTTGTGACAGGCCTGGCCATGCTTTATTCTGGAGAAGCTTCTTTTCAGATGCTGTGGGCAGAAGAGACAAAAAAAAATAAACAAAAAAACCCCAAACCTGTAAGACTTCAAGCTGAGCCTGTGGAAAGCTAGAAGGTTTGTATTTCTGTTACACAAGTCACAACAACATGTCAGTGCCTCCCTCCAGCTGGATTGTCCTTCTGTTTATGAGAAGCATTGAATTAACATGTACATCTCAAGTCTTTATTTAAAAGTCTCAGAGATCTTCCACAGATCAGTTTCATTATACAGACAGGAGTTTTGAATTCCCACAGCACTACGCACATTGGGATGCCCTCCTTTACTCAAATATCCTCCCTTTTAAACTCTCCCGTGGGATATAATTGTCTGAGGAGATTTCTCTCTCTGGCAGTACAGCATGAGTCCTACAGCATCACCAGGTGATTACAGAAGGGCTGAGACATGACACAGAAAGCAATCACAATCCTGGATGACAGAAATTGAGAATCTGCTTTATCTGGCAGGTGATGTGCAGAGGCTGGGTATAGCCAAAGAACCAGCACTTTCCATGAAGCGCTACATTTACTGCAATACAATGAGTGTTCCATAAAAGAATAGAGACCTATCAAGTGTTGCCAAGCTTTTGTCATAATTTCTTCCCATAGAGGAGTGATCTCTGTTATCTTCATGTCCCTTTCTTTGTCATTTCCTTTTACAGAAAGATCCATCTTGTAAGTGTCCTCCAGAGCCTGCCGCCTCTGAGAAATTATCTGCTTCCAGATGATTTCTACTGTTCTCAGAATCTCCTGACGGACTAGGAAACAAAAGAAACTCCAAATGAAGAATCATTTTCTGTGTAACAAGTCAAGTAGCAGATAAAGCAAAAATATCTGATTTGGAACAGTACTGTTCCAGAGTAAGTGGTGGAGTCAGAGTTGCTCCATTTTGTCTACTGGCTCTGTAGGTACTAAGCCAGACTAGTCTAATACAGAAAACAGCAGGACATTTCTTCCAATTCCCTGAAAGTAATAAGTAGGAGTGACAGATGATTCTAACTGGTATCTGCCTGGAAAATCATCAGAATTTTGATGATCTTATTATCATGCATAGAGTGCTAAAGCGCATAAAGGACATTCCTTTATGTTGCTAAACATCATTAGAGATGATGGGGGGGAAGGCAACCAAGTCATGAAACAATTTGACACCACAACAGCATGCTGTACAAGGAAGTGCGGAGATGTTCTGCTGTATTTCCCTGCAAAACAGACTTGATTGCATCATATCCATGCCTATATATATATTAAAACAAAACAAAACAAAAACAAAACAAAACAAAACAAAAAAAAACAAAAACAAAAACAAAACAACAAAAGAGCATCACTCTTCTATACAGTTCATTTGACAGCCCCCACACTGAATCCAGCCTAAATTTTTCCTAATGTTTCTCTTAAAAGAGCAAAATATTTCTTCCAGTGTACAACAGCCAGACACAAGCTCTGCATAGGCCTTGAAAAAAAGAAAAAAAGAGTTAAAAATATGATGTATCTGGGCACTGATACTGGACACAACATGGAAAAGAGATCCCCAAACAGATATCCATTACTTCTGAGGATGTGGCGTGTAAATTCTGAATAAAAAGATATGATGCAAACACAACTAATTTTTAGCATAACTTTCTTTTCTCTTCATTGTGCATGCAGTGCCTATACACCAAAGAGGCAAATAAGTAGCACTCGCACAAGTGCTTCTTATAACTTCTTAAGTCAGGTATTTTTCTGCTCTGTAATCCAAAGGCAATATGTGCCATAAATTACCATCCTCTGGGGTAGGCAAGCTGCCCTGTTCCTCTTCACTGGATGTAAGGAAAATCTGGTGATGAGAAGCCAGCTTTGGTTTTGCATCTACCCCAAAACCTTCTGGATAACTGTGATGTTAAAGAAAAAAAAAAAAAGAAAAGAAACGGTGGGTGAATGAGGTGACCAGAACAAATAGGGTAGTGAAAAGGTAAAGGTATTCCTATACATCCACTCCTACTTGATTCACTTAGCAGATCAACACTCTCAGGCTCAAGGGCTTACAGCAAAGACTAATGTGTATACACACGTATATCACATGACACTACAGGATTTACAGAAAGTGGGAACTAAACCACTGCCAGTCTGGTTTTCAAAGTCAAGGAGCAGTCATCCAGATCCTATGTATCACTCTGTTGTACATGTGTGATGATAGAATCATAGAATTGTTAAGGTTGGAAAAGACCTCCAAGATCATCAAGTCCAACCTTCTACCCAACACCTCCATGACCATTAGACCATGTCCTGAATCACCACATCCACACATTTCTTGAACACCTCCAGGAATAGTGACTCCACCCCTTCCCTAGGCAGCCTGTTCCAATGTTTAACTACTCTTTCAGTAAAAAAATTCTTCCTAATATCTAATATGAACTTCCTCTGTTCTCCAATCCCCTCACCAGTTTCATTGCCCTCCTCTTTACCTGTTCCAGCACCTCAATATCCGTCTTATACTGTGGTGCCCAAACTGGACACAGTACTCAAGGAGTGTTCTCACCAGTACAGGGGCACCATTGCTTCCTTTCTGCCTGTACCACTTAGTGCACTCAAATCTATCATTCATCTCAATTAGCTGGAACACGGGGCTGTACTGATGTAGCCAGACTGCATCCAGCTTTCTTGTACCTCCCCTGAGGATCTCATACGCCATTGCTTTGCTCTGAATTCCTTCACTAGATGAATCTCCCATTATGTGGGAAACAGTGTCTTGCCACAACTGACCTGCTTACTTAGTGTGAGTTCTTTGTATCAATGATTGGTCATTCGGTTTATAGAGCACTCAGCACAAAAAAAAAAAGCTACAAACTTCAGCACCATGATAGATGTGATAGATATAATCACATAGATGTAATTATAATTGAGAACATCACCATGACCAAAAAGAGTTAGTGCTGCTTTGGGGGTGTGTATGTGTCAGGTAATTTACCATTCAGGAGGTAAAAGACATCAGGAATTTCAGCATAAAAGTAATACTTACAATAAATGAAGAGGCTTAGTAACAGTATGCCAGACAAACTGAACTTGGTCATAGAAGTGCTGTCAATAATATATATAATATGTATAGCAAGTAGTATGATCTTTCAATTGTAAACAGGCACAACTACATGGAAGAGTCAAATCTCTTGGGCATGCAAAGCTGCCATTTTTATTCCCAATTTTCTTTTAAATACCACAATTCTGGTTCCCTGAATTTGCTGTGGTTGCATTTTGGATAACACCAACATTTCTGTCATTTTTTAAAAATGTTTATGCTCTTGCTACAAACAAGTAATCCTTACCCTATCTCAACAGTTTTGGCCTGGAAATTATTATCTGGCTGGAATAAGAACAACTAAGAAAAGACCTCAGGAAGTGCAGCTCATTTCTGATGTGATATGCTATTAATGGATTCAATCCAGACCATCTAAGCAGCACAGAAGGTTTTCATTGAAACAATGAAAATCATTATATCATGATCCAATATTTGCTTCTTTTGACAAAACAGTTTCCAAAATAACTCCCAAGCTTACATTACCAAGAGTAACTCTGATACATCACCTGTAAGAACAGCAAATAGAGTGAATATGGATGTTCCAGCTCTATCTAATTAATAGCAAAACTCCCAGCTTCAGTCTGACTGGGACTTTGCAGCTCAGATCCAAGTAAAAATAACCATAACAGAAAGATTGACAAGATTCATGCATATTTTTATGCTTTAAGTATAACCACACAAGAATAGCTGCTGCATCAGAAAATACATCTCCCTAAATTAGCCCATAAGGATGCCTCAGAGAAGGGCTACCTGCATGCTTGTGGAATGGTTCTAACCCACAGCCCAGGAAGATTTCCAGATTCTCATTTTAATGATGGGCTTGAGAGACAACTCCACTGAAATCAGATCAAGCTTAACTGCAGGTACTACTCTGAAGTGAGTACGCTGCTGGAAAGGCTGGATGAATAAACCAGATATTTTTATTAATCAAAACATCTGTGTCATAACAATTAAACCTATGTGTGAATTTAAGAGTTCTGCTTAGACAAACATGCAAGCTTGTCTGGGTGCCTCTGAAATGAGGTACCCTTTTCAAAACTAAAAAGAAAACAATGGAATTAAGTATTGTGTTATGTTACTACCATCCACTGTGCCTTGCTTATCACACCCACAAACACACATAATAACCTGCCTCTGAGCAAGACAAGAGGTAGGAAATTTTCTGCACACTAATTTTTCAAGAAAAAAAAATGGCCTTCTGATTGAAGAACTGTTTATCCTTTCCAATTTCTTACTGACAGTTCAATGCTATGAGGACACTAAGCATATAAATAACCTTCCTCTACTTCAAATTAAATCATAAAGAAAAAAACCAAAACATCAAAAGCTTTCTGTTGTTTTGTTTGTTTTTGTCTTTTTTTTTGTTTGTTTTGTTGGGGTTTTGTTCTTGTTGTGTTTTGGTTTTTAATTGCACAAGGAAAAAAAAAACAACTTTCCCCAAGAGGCTTTACTCTGCCAGCACTTCAACAGACACAAAATCAGAGTGGAGGGTTTGCCCTATTTAAAGTAGAATGGTGCTTTACATCCCCAGAGCACTGAACCCAATGTGTCAAATGCTTGCTACAACACAGCACATAAACTACATCCAAAGTCCATAGTCTAGCTAAATCCAGCTCAATGTCAGCTTCTTGTGATCACCCAAAATGGATATTGCCTAAGTTTTGTGAAACCTCCCACCTCCTGCAGCCATCAATAACTTCACAGAGACATAAGTAAATATTATAGAGAGATGAACATTTGTACCTGCCCAAATTCAGTTGGCAAAGGCAGTACATTAGGCAGACAACAAAATTACTATTTGAGTTGTAAGTTGCAAAAATAATATCCCACTGCTCCTGCAGGACATTGAGAGTGTTCAGGACATTGAACTGTTCAGGCAGCAATTGTTGTGGTCTGGATAGGCAGTACAGGATGGCTCTGTTTAGACAGCTGTACAGGGTACCGAGGAAAACATCCTTTTGAGAAACAGAGCTTTCTAAGACCTGTGAAAACAAAAAACAGCAGACTACTTGGCTTGCTCAAAGAACTTTCTCCCCAAGGATCTACTCCTCTAACTTCATTTCAGCTGTTGCAAAGTTTTTCCATCAATATTCCCCTGAACTACCTTTTAGATACAAATTGTTCCATATTTCTGCTGAAGTCCCTGGAATTGTGGAAGAGATTCATTTATTCCTGTTCAGCAACATGCATATAGCCAAAAGATAGTGGCACAAAAGAGCTAACTGTCCGTTCTTTACACTTCCTAGCTCTGGTTGTCATTTAGAACCATTATGTCCTCATGCAAGAAAATGGGAATAATCACAGTCAGCAAATGGATTATAGACATCTTCTTGAGAACTGTGGTGTTATAACCTCAGTATGAAACAGCACATTACAACATGTTGATAACAAATGGGAAAAAATTTCATGTGACTCACCCCTACAATCTGCTTGGCAATGAAGATGAGGATTTGTTTGGGGTCAGCAGCAAACATTCGACTGTTCAGCTTCTCAACAAGCTTCTGAGCAAAATAAGCAATATTTATCATGGATACAGGTGCAGTTGATTCTGAAGTGCTATGGGGATCACTGCTCCCTGAAGAGGACACAAGAGGATTGGTTATTCCAAACCAANCGGAAACAAAACAAAACTAAACTATATGAGATGTGAGGTTACCAAAACTGAGAAGGAACAGTCTTATGCTGTAATGTTTCAGAAACCTGTCTAAGAAAATGCTAGATCTAGTGGAAATACTTAAACTGGAAATAACAGCTCCATCCTAAGAACAGAACCAATTTAACTAAAATGCTGCCATGAAGAATCAGGTCCAGCTAATGATTCAGAAAATAAAGCAGCAAAAACTAAGTTATCAGGGATGTTTACAGAAGCATTCAAGGATAAACCTAGGTTTCTCAGTACTCCCTCTTTAATGTTCAGAACCTGTTCTCAAAAAGAGAGGAAAAAAAAGTTAAGAGGCTCTCTAGAAAAATGGTAAAACTACAGTAATTTACACAAATTGTCCTACAGCAGGAATGAACAGAGAGTACAACCTGCTGAGATGGACTGTCCTTCTAGACACCATTTCCAAACTTTTCTAGCAATTACAATTTCATGCTAAATACCAACTAGCTAGCTAATGACCTGATCCTCACCACTCACCTCCTCTTGGTCTTGTTTTCCCCTCGCCTTGGCTGGTAACACGGAAGACATCCATAGCAGAGAGCAAAACTTTTGTCTGAAAATATTTCTTCTGCTCAATGGTGGCATCCTCCGAAGAAGTCTATACAGCGATAGTATACACATTAGTGCAGCAGGAAAAGAGTCAGGAAATCACTCAAATCAATTTTCAGTCTTTATTTAGAGGCCTTTGATTTCTTCGGATCTTTGCAGATTATGCCCGTCAAAGATTCAGATTCAGTAAAAGTTATGCTCAAAGAAAAAAGTATAAATTCCAAGAGACACTTAGTACTGTCTGAGGTAAATGGAAATACCCACCATTTCTCTTAAATACCTAGGCAATGTCTTTGAAAGAAGAGGGTAAAAAAAGTGCAAAAAGAACAAGGACAACTACTCCACCTCACTTACACACTTGGTGTAGGTATATGAAACAGCTGCTGCAAGCCGAGAAGTTATCTGTGACAGCTAATCCACAGTAAAACACAGATGCAGAGATCTGGTGTACTCCTCTGTGCAAAGGCAACACATCACCTCTCATACAGAGTTCAGAAAAGAGTACAAGTGTGGACAGTTCCTGGGCAGCAGATTAAATGTCAGAGCTTCATACCCTACACCTGGGAGCACAGGAAATCTTACATAGGTCTACACTCTCTAGCTGATAGCACAGTTGCACTCTGCACACTGAACACAAACAAGGTTTTGCACAGGGACAGCCCTAGGTTCACAGGTGACTCCCAAAGGATCTTTCTCCCAGGAAATTTCAGCTCCATTTAGCAGAGTCGGGATTCAAATAGTCAGAAGAGCTTTCCTCTGTTTTAAACTCTACCAAGCCCTGGGATGTTATCATATAAACCTTTAGGGAACTGCTGCTCCACGGGAAGATTTAACTCATGACAGTTGCAGTCAAGCTTATGTTCATTACTATTTGTATTACTAAACTAAGTCTGCATCAGAACACACAACAGGGACACCTGAAATGTTGACATTTTGGAGCTGAAGCCTCAATTTTCCATGTGGCCTGTCTTCAGACTACTGTGATGCTATTCAGTGCTTTGAGCAGTTAAAATTCATAATCCAGACTCAGCTACTACATCTTGTATTAATTTGTAATAAAAGTGGAGACAGTTCTTTTGTGGTTTTATTGAGCACTGAAAAGAAATTCTCACAGGAATGCTCCATGTGAAATCTGTCCTCAAACTCAAGGGCTATTCTAATGACAACCAGGTATTATCAAGGCAAAGGGAAGTTTTTTCATGTCCTACTTCAATATTAAATGCTGTCCAAAAATGCCTTTATTGTTGTCTAGGGGCAGCATTATCATAGTTCACATAAATGCAAGAGCAGGCAGAAAAAGCCTTTCTTCCTTGTTGAAAAAGTAGAAATTCCATTCCACTTAGTAGATACTCCAGACCTGCCAGGATATAGTACATACTCTCTAAGAGCTGTGATCCCAGCCTTGCCTGAGACTGTTGAAAATGCTGACTGAATACACCTCTTCAGCACTGTTAGCATTCTTTTCACTAGGTCACTAACAAGATACCTCCTGTCCTTCCACCCCCCGTGCAAGGTAAAGCAGCAAAACCTGACAACTACAGAGAGACCTCAAGAAGCAGCTCAAGTGGATGCCCTTGTTTATTCGCTGGGATGTTGAGAAGACTGTCCATCAGGAGGACCCGCACAAAATCCCACACTTGTTTCTTGGCAGGGTGTGGTAGGAGTGGGAGAGAGGAGGGATCAACACAGCCTTTCCCTTCAGCAATGGCTGGATCATCAGGAGTCAAAAGGCCCTCACAGCACCCCTGCGGAAACAGACAGCAATGCATTTTAACTCAATCTTTAAATTGATTTTTCCTCCTAGCAACCCACCTCTGAAAGGCTTCTGTTGGCTCAGATGCACATACCTTGGGTGGTCCAGAATGGAAAGCGACCATAGCCAAAGTCTTCAAGAAGTCAGGACAGTGCCACATGGGGTCCTGAATATAACTGTGATAGATCAAGCACAGAAACCGCATAACGTCAGCTGGATAGGCAATCTCCCAGGAGGCTTCTGCATCTGCAATAGGCTGAACACAGACAAATGTGCATCTAGTGAAGGCAGCATTCTTCTCACTCATAAACTCATCTTTGCTTCTCTCTAAGTATTCCCAAGCAAACATGACATGGCTACAGAGAAATCAGGCAAGGCACAAGAAGCCAACTCTCAGCTTGTAGACTGAAGATACGCACAATAAGAAAGGTTGAATATCCTTAGCATCATGAATGAACAAAATAGGTAATGCTGTGGGTAAGATCCCTCTCTGTGTTCAGAAGTTCTTAAACACAAGCCCATCGCTTCATCTGCTGTGTAACACAACCAGGCCGATAGCTGTGTTGATGCTTTGAAGCCCCTGCTCACTATTGCCATGTGAAGGCAGAAGAAAGCTAGGGGTTACCAGCAAAGACTGCCTCTGACATCTGACACTCCCAGGCAGTTTGTTCTTCCACTCACACTGCACTGTCTTTGCACAAAATGCTTACCTTGTCCACAGTGACTCTAACCATTTCCAGCAGTAAAGCAGCTGCCTCTGCACACAATCCTATTTTGAGGACATTCTCTGTGAGGTGGTGCTGCAAGATCCACTGCAACATAGACTCAAGATCTTTCTAAACAGAAGGAGAGAGACACATTTCAAAAAGAGGAGATTCTATATGATACTTTAACAACAATGCCTGCTGTGTCTACATCAGAAAAAAACCCAAACATCTTCAACTCCAGCAGCTCCTCCCTCTCCTATTAAATGAGTCACTCGAGGACAGCACTGGGAGATTCTCCTCTTCTGAAATGTATCTTTGGAACTAATAGGGCAAAAATTATTTATGGTTTCTCAAGACACTGGGGGAATGGTACCAAAACCCACTAATTCTGAGATTTCAGTGAGTTGTGACAAGTCTGTAAGAATAGACAGAATTACTTAATCACCTTCCAAAGTACAGTTGTTAAATAACATTTAACACTTGCATGAATAAGTTAGTTCCAAACACAAATTTCCTTAAATCAAAGTTAACTTGTTTTTTAAAGTAGGTTAGGAATGACTAATTTTAGGTATCACAAAAACCAAGTAGGGGGCTAACTTGCCTGAGAATCCTCTCAAAAGAAAGGCCATAAAATGACAAAGTAATAAAGCAATAGCAGCTTCATGCATTTCCACTATTCTTTTTCATACCTTCATTGCTTCAGGTGGTTCAGACTGTGGGGTTGCCAGAAAGAGCTCTGCCACAAGCAAGTAGATCTCAGGGATGTGAACATGCTCAGTCAGACATCTTTGCAACACAGAAAATCCAAAAATCAAGAATGGTCCATTGTCAGGCACTGGAGGATGAGTTTTTAAATTATCTTTAAAGGGACAAAAAAAAAAAAAAAAAAAANCCTGTTTCCCCTAAGAAACAGAAAATTTAAAATCTCAGTTTTCAGTGACAAATTTCTTGTATTTTCCTCTTTTACAGTTTGTTTAAAGAAAAAAAAAAAAAAAAAAAAAAAAAGAAGAAAATATTCTGAGGATTTTTTTAAAGAGTAATGCCATATCAGAGGAAGGATTACCGACCTGACTTTATACTCATTTGTCTGTGTCCCAGTCCACTCAGTACCCTGCTAGGCTGCAATATCAACAGTTTACAAAGCTTCCTCAGACTAACAATTTTTCCCAGTATCACTTGTGGGAGATTCCCTGAACTCTTCTTTCGGGTACCTTTTCCGTCTCAGAACCACAGGTTTAGTTATCAAAAAGCAAGCTGAACAGAAGTTTTCAGGGCACAAGCTGACATCAGAACATCTCATAGGCTTATCAGCTAGCCTGACTACATGCAAGACAAAAAGGACCATCTCCCTGAAACAGCTGATCAGAAATGTCAACTATTGTGCAAGGAAGAAACAATGTTCCCAATTCCTTAGTGCAGAAATACTGAAGTACTAGGACAAGCTTGCCCTAGAAAGTAATATCAATTCTTGTTCTACTGCAATCAGTGGGAATTCTCCTATCTCCTGCTTCAGTGATCGCCTATCACTGAGCTGAGTCAAGGGATTGATTAGGGAACATTAAATCAAAACATACCCATTAGAATATTCAACCCCGCAGTGCTGTTTTCCAGCCAGCGCCCTGCCACTATCCCCTCCTTGAATTTGTTCAGCAGCAAACGATTGTGGAGGAAGCACAAAAGTAGCTTGATTCCTAGTATAACTGTGCTAGAGTGCAGGTAGCTCTGTATGAAGAGCAGAAACCAGTCTGGCCCCAGTGCCAAAAATGTCTCTTCTTGTTCCCTAGGACAAAAAGGGAAATGAAAACACAAGAAAGGAGACACAGTGGAAGACAGAAAGGAGATTATATTTAAAATTATCTCTAAGTGATTNTGTGTATCAGTAAGTGAGCTAAACTACATCACAGGTTGAAAGACCTAGTCTGAAAGACCTATGAAATTAAAAATTCTGGTTTAAATTTTGAAGTCCAAGGTATGTTAACTAATGAAAATGCACGGTTACAGCACCCAGCACTATGAACTTTGCCTTTCAGTTACACAAGGTAGAACTACAGTCACTGCATGTTCATGGTTATGATAGAGGGGTGTAAGTAATTCCACACAAGATTGAATTGACTTTCAAAGATGGCTGGGATTTCTTCAACCCTTACAGTACAGAAGAAACTGCAAAATCCGAGTTCTTCCTTTGAGACATTTCTTGAAAACATTAATCTTTTTTTTTTCAAAATGGCTATCAGCTGAGTGATAAATTCACACATTTATGTGAATGCCAGACAAACTGACAAAAAATAACTCTGAATCCAGTCTGGTCTTTCTTACCATTATCTTGAGACTCAAATATCATAAGTGTGTCAAGCACCAGCACAGAGGAAATCTAGAAGACAGAGACACTTACCGGTGTCTTCCTAAATTGTTTCTACTTACTCAGAGGACAGATGAAGTTTGTCTGAGTGCATTACATCTAACAGCATCTTCAGTAACTGGTTTCGAAGCCAGATTGTCTTTCCAGATGTTTGGCTTAAGGCTACAAATATCAGAAAGTAATAAAGAGTAATGAAGAGACAAAACACATGTTCCATTGCTTTGATGAACAACCTTGTTTGCACCAGATTAGCCCAGTCTTTTTTAGAGTAAAAAGATGCAGAGCTTAGTTGTAAAGAATTCCCAAAGAATTCCCGCTAATATCAGAAATGACCAGTGCTTACACAATCAAAGACCTCTCTTCAGAGTTACTTAGAACTCAACCAGACTACATGTTGAATAATAATCCACAGGAAGCAATCTCAGATTAACTAGAGAGGGAAATGTAAACAGGCAATCCAATTTGTATTGCCTAGCTGTGATGTGTATATATAAAGACAATGCAGTTATGAGCATCTCCTCAGTATAACAGGGTGTTAAGAGGTGCAATAACCAATATAATCTCAACTGGAAAATCGCAATGAAAGAGCCAGCTCACTCAAAGTTTTCACACACCGAGTTGACAGTGTTCACAGAAAATCCATGACACTAAGTGAAACCTTATTTCTTGTAACAGCCCAGTATTTTAGTTCTGGGGCAATTTCAATTTAATAGCCTTCATCTCTGTTTATACCTGTGAACTCCAACATTATGTAGGCTCTGGACAATGCATTCAAAATACTGTTGGTTCATTAGCTGACAGAGTACCAAAGGGGAACACTCTTAGCAGGAAGAGAGTGTTACAGTAGGTCAGGTCTTTCTGGATATATACACAGTGACTGTCACTTCATTATTCTTCATATCAGGCCTTCGTAGCAATATAAATCTCCCCAGCAATTTCAAGTCACCTCAATGCAGCCTGTCCCTCTCCAGATTAAGCCATTTGAATTGTGTCTCCTCCTGCCACTGGTGGCAGAAGCACTGTTGCATTTAGAGTTCATCATGCCCTGGGGAAGAACAGAAGTTCTTCATCTGTCTATTGAACACATACCAAAGGTGGCTCCTCACCTTCATTGGGCATCTCAGCCACACCATCCAGACAAATCTGATTTTCATCCACAGAAGAAGGTTTCAAAGTGTAAACAAGGAACAATGCAATCCTTACAGAGAAAGAGGGAAGCAGTTTTGGTGAGCAGACAGACAGATATTTGTTTAATGATTTTGAGATTACATGCAAATCACAATACTCATTAACAATGAGAGCTAATGACAATCACTGGAAATTCTTATTGCTGCAGAAATAGGGTTGAAATAGGAATGCAAAAGTTCATAAACTAGGAAAATAAGCCAAAAAGGGTATCTATCTACAAATATGAGCAATATTTATTCTACAGTGGAAATATTTTTCTCTTTACCTCTGATTTTAAAAGTTTTTTGCCATGAGGAAAGCAGACCTGAGTTAAGCACTCTTTATACAAAAGATTCTGAACTGCCTGTGGCATGCCTGACTGCTCCTTAAAGGACTGATGTCTCAAACCTTGAGTGGTGATGAGATAACTTTGTGATCTGGGTGGAGAATAAGAAAGGCCAGCCTGGAGAGGGAAGGTGTGAAATGTAGGAAAGACAGTGCTCCCCCCCTGGCCCGACTCAAGATCTGCTCCTTACAGATAAGGAAGATAATTACAGGGAGAGATAGTCTTCAAAGGTGGGACTGTCTTTTCCTGAGTTAATNTTAGAGGAATACCGCAACACAGAATTATAAAGATTTAATAACAGACACATCCACACAGTTCAAACCACTTAATTCCCATTAAATGCAATCTTTTATTACTGTCAGAAAAGAAAAAAAGGGAAGGGAAGGGAAGGGAAGGGAAGGGNGAAGAGACAAAACACATGTTCCATTGCTTTGATGAACAACCTTGTTTGCACCAGATTAGCCCAGTCTTTTTTAGAGTAAAAAGATGCAGAGCTTAGTTGTAAAGAATTCCCAAAGAATTCCCGCTAATATCAGAAATGACCAGTGCTTACACAATCAAAGACCTCTCTTCAGAGTTACTTAGAACTCAACCAGACTACATGTTGAATAATAATCCACAGGAAGCAATCTCAGATTAACTAGAGAGGGAAATGTAAACAGGCAATCCAATTTGTATTGCCTAGCTGTGATGTGTATATATAAAGACAATGCAGTTATGAGCATCTCCTCAGTATAACAGGGTGTTAAGAGGTGCAATAACCAATATAATCTCAACTGGAAAATCGCAATGAAAGAGCCAGCTCACTCAAAGTTTTCACACACCGAGTTGACAGTGTTCACAGAAAATCCATGACACTAAGTGAAACCTTATTTCTTGTAACAGCCCAGTATTTTAGTTCTGGGGCAATTTCAATTTAATAGCCTTCATCTCTGTTTATACCTGTGAACTCCAACATTATGTAGGCTCTGGACAATGCATTCAAAATACTGTTGGTTCATTAGCTGACAGAGTACCAAAGGGGAACACTCTTAGCAGGAAGAGAGTGTTACAGTAGGTCAGGTCTTTCTGGATATATACACAGTGACTGTCACTTCATTATTCTTCATATCAGGCCTTCGTAGCAATATAAATCTCCCCAGCAATTTCAAGTCACCTCAATGCAGCCTGTCCCTCTCCAGATTAAGCCATTTGAATTGTGTCTCCTCCTGCCACTGGTGGCAGAAGCACTGTTGCATTTAGAGTTCATCATGCCCTGGGGAAGAACAGAAGTTCTTCATCTGTCTATTGAACACATACCAAAGGTGGCTCCTCACCTTCATTGGGCATCTCAGCCACACCATCCAGACAAATCTGATTTTCATCCACAGAAGAAGGTTTCAAAGTGTAAACAAGGAACAATGCAATCCTTACAGAGAAAGAGGGAAGCAGTTTTGGTGAGCAGACGGACAGATATTTGTTTAATGATTTTGAGATTACATGCAAATCACAATACTCATTAACAATGAGAGCTAATGACAATCACTGGAAATTCTTATTGCTGCAGAAATAGGGTTGAAATAGGAATGCAAAAGTTCATAAACTAGGAAAATAAGCCAAAAAGGGTATCTATCTACAAATATGAGCAATATTTATTCTACAGTGGAAATATTTTTCTCTTTACCTCTGATTTTAAAAGTTTTTTGCCATGAGGAAAGCAGACCTGAGTTAAGCACTCTTTATACAAAAGATTCTGAACTGCCTGTGGCATGCCTGACTGCTCCTTAAAGGACTGATGTCTCAAACCTTGAGTGGTGATGAGATAACTTTGTGATCTGGGTGGAGAATAAGAAAGGCCAGCCTGGAGAGGGAAGGTGTGAAATGTAGGAAAGACAGTGCTCCCCCCCTGGCCCGACTCAAGATCTGCTCCTTACAGATAAGGAAGATAATTACAGGGAGAGATAGTCTTCAAAGGTGGGACTGTCTTTTCCTGAGTTAATTTCTTCCTTACACAGCTGTGGCCACTCCACACATGTCCTGGGTGTATAAAATGGACAGTACTATGTTGATCAGAGATGAGGTGAGGGAAGTTCTCCTATAGAGCTCTCTCCAATACTGTCAGGACTATAGCTCATCTGCAAACAGAAAAAAATGCTACAGACTTGAAGGTTACCTGAGAATATCCCTTGTGTTAAAATACCCTTGCAACAGATGGGAGAGGATTTTGCAGGCCACAGTGATCCTGGAGTTACTGATTTCAGGATCATTAAAGAGGAAAATGAGCTTGGGCACCATTTCTACTCGGTAGGCAACTGCAGCATTCTGACATCCATCTCTGTAAAAAACAGGGACTATTACAAGCTTTTACTGGAATGAATAAAATTTGCTAGGTTTCAGCTGAAAGGATTCTCAGGTTGCACTAATACTTTGCACCTTTGGCTTCTAATGTTGCCTTGGCAACATTTTAAGCACTGTCAGACAAATTGAATATGTGTCAGCCATGGAGATCTGAAGATGACTTTGTGTGTTCTCTATTCTTCCCATCTGCCCTCTCCCCTGGAAACTGCTGCATTTCAACAAGTTCAAAGAAAACATTATTGAATTTTCAAGCAGTGAGTTGATGGTAATAAATGCTATTCCGGTAAAACTCATCAATGGATACTATACAACTCTGCACAGAGCTGTCTGGTACCTAAAAGAAGGAATCTAGCATCCTGCTCTACTCAGTCCCTCTGTCATGCTATGTCTTTTCAGATATATGTAATTCTAGTACAGCTGATTAAGAACGTATACCTTTAAAGAAGTCTTCCTGGCTTGTGTTTTGGCCTTAAACACAACTTTGATTTTTTTTTTTTAATTATTATTTTATACTCAATTCAAATATTCAGATGTTAAATGCCCCCAGCAGATATTTAAACTTTGATTTCACAGCAGCAGTTCCCAGTCAGCTTTTCCCAGTCTGGCCCCACAGTTATTTCAGAGGCTTATCTAATCACTAACTCCAACCTTGAAAGAGTAATATAGGAGTGATTCACTCCCAGAGTTCACTGATTCCAAATAGGATTGGACCTTTCGTATCCACCTCACATCCCAATGGTTCTGATTCAAACACTAGCTTGTATACCTGGAAGACTGCAAGATCTCCACAAGATGTGAAAAAAGAGCAAGGTCAAGATTTTCTGGTGCTTTCAACCAAAGCTGAAAGACAAAGAAAAGCAGAAGTTTTAGCACTCTGCTGAGCGTAAAGAACAGCAACCTGTGGCAGAGAAACAGTTACGGGTAGTTCAGAGAGGGCGACATCATAAACAGTCACTTCTTCAATTAATGACCTTCAGGCACTGGGAAATCCCAGCCCGTGTGAGGAGTTGCTGCTCCTGGCTAGCTCTGAGGAGCAGGCCCTCAGGATCTGCAGGAACTGCACTGAGGCACAGTGGGGAGCCTCGGTGATGGAAGGCTTGCCATTCTATCACCTCCCTGAGTAAGCCACATTGTGGAAAATCACCACACATCATCTCAGTCCAAATATTGGATCCAGGAGGTTCTATGAACAAACGAAACCTCATGCTATGAGGCCATCTTTAATACAACCAAACCTACTAAGTAACATCACCAGTTTTACCTCGAAGTTGCAGAGAACATACTGGAATGCACTGTAATTCTTGATGACTGAAGACTCAAAGCCAAGCTCAGCTGTGCCCACTAGGGAGAATATTAACTGTAAAATCCTGTTGTTTAACAGCTGTGTCTTCCTCTTCAACAGATAGATTAGCAACTGAAAAATAAAAAAAAAAGCCCAAAATTTAATAAGTATTTATAAATACTGATTCATAGTCAGCAAACTAAGATAGAGCACTGTTTTTTAAGTCAAGACAAAGGCATGCTTTACTTGGCTGTAGTAGTCATGCATGCATACATGTCATATAAGTATTATGAAGAAGGTCAAGATTTCATTACAGGCATAAAATTTTGTGCAGCAAGTGAATTGCTAACATTTTGAATGATGTTTGACAATTCTGTGGCATTGAACAGGATCAAAATACATGCCAATTTTTAAATTCCATTCAACATAATAAGCAACATAAAAGTATAATGTAACCACAGTAGGTTTTCTACACTGTTCTTCATGAATGTATTCTTAGTTGCTTGCAAAAGGTGCTAGTGCAAAAAAGATAAATTTATGTTGACCTCTTCAAATGAAAGACATTTGTGTGAAACACTGCCAGTTTCTCAACTAAGTCTATCTTTGATTATTCAATAAATTCCTGATACAGTGAGAAAAATGCTCAGAAAGATGCTACATTTTTAATAGGTTAGAAGGAATAGATACTCATTTAAAAATACATATTGACATGTTTTTATTAGTTGGCTGTAAAAAAAAAGAAAAGTTTCAGGCATCCAAACAAAGAGCAAAACCACTCCATTGCAACATGACGATTAGTCATGTGGAGAGAACACTAGTTAGCACAAAGTCAAAAGAAACAGCTTGTACACAATCTAAAGCCTGGCATTTACCTACAAGAAAGGATTGGGCAAGCAGTATCTAAGTATATTATCAATTTATGAACAATTCAGAAATTGAGAAAATGGACAATTTATAACCAAGCCCTACTGTAAAGCGTCTCATTCAGAACCTCTGTTACAGAGTTTTCTCTATTCCATAAGAGTTTGCTTAGCCTATGCAACATCAAGTAAATGACAGTGAACGGAAACTTTACACTTGAGCCTTAACCCGTCCAATATTATGTATGTAGGACTTAAATACAACAACACTCTTCAGTCTGAACAGCTTTTAGGTTTGAAAAATGAATTTAGGACAGACCTAATCAAAGAAATCTAGACAGCACTTATTTATACCAGCACAGATTCTAATACAGTGAAGACTGAGCCATTGTCAGCTGTACACTAAGCAATCTGTAAAGAGGAGTCTTAGGCTGGATGAGCCACGAGGAGGAAGCAGACCTGCCTGAGAAGCAGTGTCTTGTGGGACATATCAAGTAAAGGTCAAGAATGGGTCATTCACAAATCTTCTTCACTGACTTACGTAGTTTATTAGGTCAGATCTAACCAAGAGGCATCTGTCCTCACCTTCCCATCAGCAGATACAATGTTATAGAGTTTCCCAAAGATTGTAAGTACAGGATTTAGAGCACTATTCTACATGCCCCTATCAAAGATATAACTTACAAAGTTCCAACCTTAAGTGCTAATAACCAGGATACGTTTAGTTCATTGCCACTGGTAGGTTTCGGGAATAAGGTTCTCCAAGGGAAAGACTATAACCAAAATGAATGAACAGAAGAGTATCTACCTGGTATCCATGCATGTGCCTCATCAATTTTTCACTCCTTGGGTTACTGTTCAGGATGCAGTTCAGGACTTTGACAGCTGCATACATGGTGTGGTCATCATGAGCCATAGCAATGAGACCCAGAAGAATGGCAGGGCCTCCAATAAAGTTCAGGCTAGTAGCTGCTGGAGTGGACTGGAACACTCTTACCCCTAGGAAATTGCAGCATTACTCTACCAGGAAGTTACAAGGACTAAATCTGCTATTGGACAGAGAAAGGCCCAACTCTTAAAAAATATGAAACATTAAGGCATAGTGCATTTACCATATTGGCCCACAGCAACTGACCCAATAGTCCGCAAGGAACCTGAGAGGTGTGCAGCAATATTTTTAGCTAGGAATACTGGAGTTGAACTGTCCCGAGAGTTAATCCCAATCTAAAACAAATAAAAGACATTGTAAGAAAAAACATGGTAATATTGTAGAGACAAAAAGTAACAAGTAGATGCTCTAATTATTTCGAATATTTAATTACTTTTAGACTATGAAAACATTTTTTTTTCCCTTCAAAGTAGATTGTTAGGACAAATATCTGCCCATTTAAAAAATATCCTACAGCCCCATTACTCTGACATATCAGTGGGCCTGGCATTGGCAAAAATTCTAGAAGAGCAGATGAAATGTCATTGTGAAGGCATTCTGAAACTACAAACTGAAAGAAATTATCATTAGACCTGAAGACTATGGCTTCTGTGGAGTTTCGAGAAAGGCTTTTAACATTGTTTCACACTGTCCAATCTATTCCTCTCCACACAGGAAAAAAACCCCATGAGTAGAATGGAGTGGAAAGAGAAGCTGAGAAGAAGAAAAAAAAAAAAGACTTAAGGTATGCAACTAAGACAGTCCAAAACTTTGCTCTAGTAAACAAATCAGAAACAAGAGAAAACGTGTTTGAGACAAATGAGGGGAAATTTGTGACCTCTTTGGCAATCAGTCGGCCATCCACTTCATTGTAGGAGGTTTTTATATCTTGGACCGTAGTGAGAGATGAGCACATGGCATTGATTCCTAAAGAAATCTTCTCTTCTGCCACCAGAGGTGTAGGATTATGATCACTGTACTGGGGCTCACCTGAAACAAGAGAGACTATAAACCTCTGAAGGAATGTTGAACACTCAGCATGTGAGAGCGGAGAGAGGCAGATGAAAAATAGTTGGACAAAACCAAAGTTTAGATAGGAATTTGGTTTTGACTTAACTATAATCAGAAAAAAAGCCTTCACCCTTTACAACACAGTCCACAGTGCCAGTGTAAGCACCAGCAGGGTATGTGCTTGGCTTGTCTCCTCTGGTTATGGCTTCCTATAGATTCTATATCTCCCAGTATCTCATTAAGCTCAAAAAACTCCAAAATAAACCTTTTGCTGTCCACACAATATAAAAAAACTTTCTGGACATGGGAAAAATTTCAGAGGCCTTCCATGTTAATGGGAGGTTTCTCAGGGTTACTAGGAGCAAGGATTCATGTGAAAGAAAGGGGACAGAGGCAAAAGTTCAGAGCTGCCAACTCACAACATATGGCAAGCTTCTAAAAAGTACCATGTTCAGCAGTTTAATAATTGTATTAAATTCTCACATGCTTTTCTTTAAAGAATTTTCTATTCCTACTGGCACTTGGAAAAGCTGTGTGTACCTTTTTTAACAAAAGCAAAATCTTGTATTTTGACAATTTTGTAGCTTGGGATTTATGAAACTGTTGACTAATGCTGGTGACAGAGCCCTTAGAGAAAAAAGAATTAGCACATATTCCATATGAAGATTAATTAGAAGCAAATGCCCCAAGACCATGTCACCTATTTCCCTTCCAGTTGGATGTGGATTTATGGTTAAGCCTCTGCATAGTGGCTGCTGATTAGTGAGAAGCAATGAGATACTGATGAGGTGAGCCACAACGCTGCTGAAACAATTCAAACTCCCATTTGCAGCTGGGTCATAAATACATTTGAAGGACTAAACTATAATATTTTAGGGTATTGTATTGAAACTATTTTAATTTAGTCATGAGGCCATCACTGGAGTCAGATGGCCAAAGTCCATGACTAGTACTAACATCCGGCTGAGAAGACGAGTGTGCAGAGAACAAGTACCCCAAACCTCATAGAGACTCAACACTTCAGCAAGTATTATTTTGGGGCTGCACTTTGATAGAATTTCTCTTTCAACAACACCTTCCCATGTTCGACTTGGAGGGTTTTGGTTTGTTGTTTTTTTTTTTTTTTTGTCTAGATAGCATGCTGAATAAGTACTTTCAGCCAGTCTTTTCACTTAGCTTTAGTCTGGAACATCACCAGGTGAGAATACTCTGCTCTCTTCAGAAGGTAGATGACTGCCCCATTTCATGCTGAACTCTAGCACAGAGGTGAATACACTACTTGTTGAAGAAACAGTAACCAATAAATGAAATGTTTTGTCTGCCTGTTTAATAATTGAAGCTAACAGTATACTATAGTTAAGAAGCCTCTTCATTAAATGGAATGTAACTTATTCTCCTAGCCCTCTCTCCCCTGTGCTCTCTTCCTACTCTGCAGGTATGTGCAATTAACAATGATGCTTCTTTTTCTGCTGTTTTTTTTCTGTAGCACTGTAAATGCAGAATGTCTCAGTTCTGTCCAAACGAAATGGCAAACTCGCATCTTCTCAAGGACATGTTATCCTTCTTTACTCTCCAGATTCTCTGCTCTTGATTCCTGCCCAATTTACAGTATGTTGCAAGATTCTCATATCTTACTACAGTCTTGTAGAGCACTCAGTAATGAAGAGTTCCAGGCTTTTAGAGTGAGCTCTAAGCACAGCTGAAACACTAACAGAAGTTTACAAGAATAAAAAGAAAAAGCATTCCCTGACAAACAACTTGTGGTGGATATGAGAATTATCACATACCTTGAAGCTGTACTGCTTGGAAATTACTACAATACTGTGGGCCAAGCTTATTAATCAGCTCTATGGCTTCCACAGAGATGGCTTCCTCAAACAAGTATGTAGGTCCAAGGCGCCAGGTCAAGGAGGACTTGTGTTTCCAAATTCGAGGAGTAGCTATGTACCCATAGACATCAATAAAGGAAGAGGGTTCCATGGAAATACAGCTACCTGGTAAAGGCTGGAGATACTGCATCTGCAACAGAGGAAGAATTCACTGAGGGGACTGAATACACTCGGGATGCATTAATATCTTGTCCCCAGAAGACACTGCCCTGCTGCCTCTTTCATCAATGAAGACTTAGTCATCTGTGCAACACAGCTACAAATCAACAACTGCAAATCAACTACTGTTTAAAAACAAACCTTTCAAAAGTAGCACTGACAAGCATTTTCCAAAGTTCATCCCTACTATCAAAAAACATATCCAAAATCATTTCAAGTGTTGGCAAAGAAACACTCTGTCTTGACCCCAGACTAACTTTTTCTGTTCTAAACTTTATAACTCGGGCTGTTCCTTTCAACACAGAATGCCAAATTACAGATTGCATCTTGTACTAGACATCTGGAGAATTAACAGTTTTTGAAGAATATAGAGAGTCCAAGTGCATCAGCTAGTTTCAGTGAAATCAGCATAGTTTAGGAAATCAGATAATTTATTTTTGGTATCAAAACAAGGACTCATCCTCCTAAAATGAGTCTATCATTTTATTTAAATGTGGACAGCTCTAATAGAAAGTAGTTGGATTTTGGTTGGGGTTTTGTTTTTTTTTTTTTGGTAGAGAGAAACTATATTGTACTTCAGGTCTCAGTCCTTTCTTTAACAATTTGCTATTAGGATGAGAGACTCCTGGCATTTACTGGCCTGACTACTGAAATGCAGAAAACAGGGCTGGTCAACATTAGGAAGCAGGACTTGATAATTCAGTAAAAAAAATATTAGGCTTGATGCAACACAGCAGCATTTCCTCCACCCCCAAAAAATATTTTGGTATTGTTAAGAACCTTTGTCCAATTCTAATTTCTTATACAGTCTTTTCTTCACTGTACACAAAGATGAAAGCTTGCATCATGTCAGAGACCCCATCAGTGGGACAGTTTTATTTACTAAAGGCTTGTTTTATTTATTATGAGCTCTTTCACTGTATGTTAAGCACATTTCCTGTGAATTCTCTAATCAATTGCAATGCTTAGGCCTAGTTTTATTGATGACTTTCAGTCTCATCTGAAGGAAGGCAAATTAAATTAAATTTTCATTCTTGAAATGGATATAGGTCCCAAAAGGCATTTAGAAGACAAATCACTTTTCTCAAGTATGGGAAAGAGAATATTTGGAATTAAACAGGTTGCTTTTACAAGGGAAGTATAAAACACACAAGTGAGCTTTGCATGGGTTGAGATTGATTTGAAATATGGGAACAAGAAGGAAGAGAAAAAAGTTACAAGTTTCAATTAATAAAAGGATTCTATTCAAAACAAAAGAAAAAAAAAAAATTGCACCAACCAGTGCTGCAATAAAAACAGGCTGCATTTTCAACATTGCCAGCCTGGAGCATTCAAAATTCCAAAATCAAATCTCAGAAATAATTTAAGATTAACTTCAAAACCAGCAACATGATGATAATGATAATATATATCAGAGGCTCTTCTCATTTATCCTTCAGATTATGAACCCTTTGGATTACTTCCTCATATCCTAGAATCATAGAAATGTCTGGGTTGGAAGGGACCTTTAGAGGTCAGCTAGTCCAACCCCGCCGCTGAGAGCAACCTGAGAAATTCACCATTTGAAAACTGACTCTTATGCAACAAGACAATCACAATAAGTGTCACACTAGGGGAAATAACAGCTACACCAACATTTGCCATACACTCATCAGTTGATATCATTGAAATTTATAAATTTCTCTTAATTGAAATCTAAATCACCTTTGGTTTATGCTTCTCTGGTCATAATTTCATGCGATGTACATTTTATAGCTGACAACTTCTGCAAATCTTGGGTGTAAATTTGTAAAAATCACTAATCAATTTGGAAATTTTTTGGCCTAAGGTTACCACTGAAATTCACCATCGTAACACTGAGCTACCTGCAAACTGGGTAACCTTAACTCTCAGATGATTGCCACCACCCAAAATTGACCTGGTTATCTGAATGCTGAGGTGACAACAAATTCAAAGCATCAGTTTAAGGTGATAACATACTTCTGAAAGGCATCACAAATACACCCTGGTTTGTATGGGTTTCTGACTCCACACACAACAATCGTTGTATATGCAGATCATCATGCTTTGAGTCTCTCAGGTTAATACTGAAAAGTCATGGGTTGCAGATAGAGAAATGAAAATGAAAACTAGTGAAAGGCAAACGTCAGGTACAAGGTCTATGCAGAGAGCCTTTACCTTTGCAGAGCCAATCATCTGACTGTTTATATAAGCTGACACAATGCAGTTCTTCTTTGCTTCCTTAGCAACTGTCACAGTGAGATGATGCCACTGGCCAGTGATCAGCAGTTTGCCACAGCCAAACTGGACTTGTACTGGAAATGAGGAAGGATTTGGTATCTCTTCCTCTGGTTCCATGATATCTGTAATAGCAAAATCAGGTATCAGTCAACAGAAAGTCTCGCCTTTCTCTGCCTCTGGAACACAGCTATCAAATGTGACACAAAGAACAAGACTCTCTGTGGGTATAGAGTGTTTTGGTGCTATTCTGTTCATTGTCTTTAAAACATTCCCTGAAGGTCTATTATCAGCATATGAGACTTCCTAAACTCCCATTAACACCTGCTAACTGCCTCAACACTGCAAAACTGGGCTGAACCAGGACAAAGTCAACATATTCTCTAAGAGGACTCCTCAAGATACTCATTGATTTAGATGACACAGAAAAATATTCCTAGCAAATTCATGAGATGATAGAACTCTGTACATTAATTCGTAGTTTTTAAGAAAAGAGGCAAGATGGGATTTTTAACATCATCTAAGGGAATTGGAGCATTCACACGATGTCAGCTGTGCATGAAAAATCCCAGCTGCTATTTGCACTCCATTCCCAACCTGCTCTGCACTGTTCAGTCACTTTCACATTTGAAGTACCTACTGTACTCAGTAAAGAGAAAGGGATAAATGTAAACAAGGCAAGAAGATTAGTAGTTTGTAAGGATCGAAAATCTAAAAGTGAGGAGAGGAAACTAGCTGATTAGGAACCTAAATCACTCCCAAACTCCACAGTTCTGCTCTCCAAACCTGTCTACTGCCACACAGAATAGGAAGGGACCAACTGGTTAAAGTCCAGTCCCCACAACTTCATACAATCACGTAACGGATACTCAAAAGTTTTCCTTACTAATATCTGTAAGTTTTATCATATACTGCATGTCACAGAATAGTTCTCAATGCCTATGACAAACTTAAAACTGAAATATGACTAAGATTACAATCACAACAGGCTGACAGAAGAAAACTGAAGAGATAAAAGGTCTCATTAATGTCATGGGGAATTATTAGAAAAGGAAATTTGTTAATGAAAAATCTAAGAATTAGAAGGTACAGCACTGCACCTTGGCTGACAGAGCCTTACCAAGTGGCTGGAATTCCACCTCTTCTGTGGAAATGACCAAAGAATTGTCCTGTGGGAAGAAGCTTACTGAAAAGCAAACAAATTCTTGCTCTGTTCTTGACATGTGCCTCACAATTGTGAAGAAACGGAGTGGATGACTGTTGTGCATCAAACCAAACTTGCTAACCAGAAACCAGCAGGACAGTGTCAGGCCGCTTGAAGGAGGGAACATTCTGGTGCCTGTAGATACTAAAGGAAAAGACAATAAGTTGTTTTCCCTGTGCAGACATTAGAAAACTGTTTCATTAGTAGCCCAAGCCATGTAAAAAACAACATTAGAATATGAGGTTTAATTTCTGTTCAGTCCTATTAGATTTCACTGCCTATCTTCAATACCATAGAGACTCCACTTATGGGTGTATGCACAGGTATAAATCACCTAAAACTGACAGATGAGAAATGACTACTAGATAGATCTCCATACCATGGATCTCATCAGCTGGGAAGCACTGAGACAGAAACAAGTTCTCAAAGTTCACAAAATTCAGGAGGCAAAAGGTATAGCTACTTCCCTGTTCACTCAGTAGAGGATTTTGATCTATAGAGGAATCCCATTTCATGTTAAGTGACAGTTTCTATTCATTCCATGTGAGATTACCCTAAAATCTTGTGGCTCTTACTAGTTCAGACTGTTCTCTTAGCAGCCTGCTTTAAATCTATGTAGCTAATATTAATGCTAATGCATCACACTATTAAGCTGCATCTGATACTGCATATTCATGAGCAGCTGAGTTACACAGCTCAGAGCTGGATGGGGACACAGAGACAGAAGTGTATATAAATACACAGCTTATTTGCTGCAAAATCTTACAAATACTGAATGTTTTCAGTAGGACTGAAAAGTTAGTGCTTCCAGGAAACTGTAGGTAAGTCAAAGTGCTTACCCGTGCCAATTCCTCCAGAGACAAATTGCTCTACACTGGGTCCCATGACAGTCGCCAAGGTAGGGAAGTATAAACATCTGCAAAAGCAATTCATCAGAAATGTAAAATCAACGCTGAAGGTCACCAGTGACTTAATACTGGAGAATCAAGCAGAGCCGAGACTATCAGCAATTAAACAATAACAAAACAGGCAGTCAAGGTAGTTGCAAGGAAGGCAGCAATAGGGCATAAGGACTGAAGTAAGGTGGGAGGGAAATGATTAGTTGCTGTGTCCAGAATGAGGGCTTGGAGACTGTAGAGCAGCTAAAGAAAAAAAAGTAACAGCAGCAATACCCGTATCCTTCCATGGACATGTCAAACTCCACAAATGATGGAGCCAAAGCAGTGCTGTGGAGCTGGAAGTTTCGAGGTGATGTCATGGAGATGAGACTCATTGCAGTCTGAAGTGCCAATGCAGATCCCTTAGACACCCAAGGAGAGTTGCTGACAGGCACAACTGTCTGACAATCAGTTTTATTGTTCACTGTGGCCTCTTCTGAACCTAGAAAATCAACATATTGACAAAACAGATCAGTGTCTGCAATACTTTTTTCAATCACAGGCTTTGCCCATATTCAGTTCATCACTGCTAAGAACAGCACTGCATGCTCTTCAAATAACACATCTTCAGCAGCCTGCAGAAATCCTTATCAATACACAAAAGTATTGCACCAAAGGAATTTCAAAATAGGCAGCTGGCAGAACTGATGAGCAGAAGTGATAGCTGTATTTTCTCCCCACACATCTTCAGGAAGTTCCATGCTTTATCTCCAGCGAAAAACGTTCCTGACCCATTAGTTCTGATTTTTGTGATCACGGACAATTAAGTTCTTCCCTAACAGAATAGTTACAACCAACAGCTGGGAGAGGATCTCCGGTGTAATTGCAAAGAGCATGTCTCAGATTTGTGCCATTCTGTATCAAGTGTCTCACAGGCATGAGAACAGTTTAAGCAGCCAATACTGCTACTGTAGCCTTTCATCCACAAAATGTTAGAACACAGAAAGCACTTGAATAGAAAATGGCCTGTATCAGCAAGGATACTAGGATACTGTAGGGATTACAAAAAATGGTGGTCTTTATTAAATTCTTTGTTGTATTTCTAGCTCTAAACTACTTGAAAAACATGATGTAAACCAGGAGACACTCCTCGTGGTTTGTGGAATATGATTAGTATTTTTATACATTGTTTCCATGTGTGATCCAGCAAGGTCTGAGTCTGTATCAGCATCTAGTTTGAGCACACATATAATTTGATCTCTGCTGGTCATTAGATTAACTCAGAGTTTGTCTAGTACCACTCAACCTGGGCAATACCCAGTCTAAAATACCTAGGCACAGTCGACCTTCACTGTGAGTGTCTTGGGACAACCTACTTCAACAGCAGTTTCCTGGCATGACAGAGACTGTAAGCCAGGCATTGTATCAGCAGCGGGCTGTTCATTATGTGCTTACCTTCATTCCAACTTGTGTCAGCTGAATCACTCCCCTGACATGAAAGAACCTTGTTCTTTTTTGTGCTAGGCCTGGAGGACAGCGGTGGAGAATCTCCCAACCAAAGAAACTGCCTAACATGAAAAAAATAGAAACAAAAATAGGAAAATAATAAAGCCGGACACTTTGGAGTCATAGCAACCGTGCAAATACAGTTTAGCCATCTGCAGACCTGATTTTTTATTAGGTAACAAATTTTAAAGACGTCCCAAATAAAATAGAAGGAATGTTAACTTTGTATAATCACAAATATTTTTTTTGCTTTACACTTCCACTTTCAAGGTTTTCCTACTGAGAAAAAAAAATAAAAGGTTTATTTTCTTCAGCAATACATTTGAAAACTACTAATTTTTCAGAAAAAGATCTATGGCTTTCTGTTTTATTGTTTGGTTTTGGTTTGGTTTTTGGTTTTTTTTTTTTTTTTTTATTTTTGTGTTTCATTTTGAGTGAAAGAAATCCAATCTTCCACTGCATATCCAACCTTATCCACACTCTGATTTCTACTAGGTACTTTCCCACCTAGCATTTGTTAGCATTAATGAAGAAAGTACACCCTCAAAGTAGAAAAAGCAGAGACTGAGAAACAAGACTATGCTTTTCATTTCTGCATCTGTCACTGACAAGGATCCAAGCTGAGTGAAAGTCACTTTTACCCTTCAAGAAACAGCTTCTCTATATGAATGGCAGAAGAAAATAACCCTAGTTGTTTTGCAATTACTTATTTAGTTATAATCCATAACTGTCTTTACAACCCCTGGAGATGATGCAGCAGAACACTACAGATTCTTACAATCTTCAGTAAGTCATTTAAGCATATATCCTGTGATCAATATGTAAGTAGTATTAATTGAGACTTGAAACACAAAAGGTTAGTAGTCTTGCTGAATTAGAGCACTACATGTAAGTATCTAATTATTACACAAAATTTGCACCACTAAAGCAAACTGGTTCCATTAGATGCAATCTGATACCTTAGCACATCTGGTTCAATAGCCTGTGATGCAAGCTTCTCAAATATTCTAGTGAGGGGCAGATGCAGTGGATGGCTCTCATTTCGGAAGGCAGCCTGACAGGAAGTTATGATGGTGCTTAGCAAGCCAGATCCACACATCACCTGGCGACTCTTCTCTGACTTCACCAGTGACTGGATATGATCAACCACAGCACACTGGATTTCCTGTGAAAGCTGAAATGGATAAATGGATAGAACTAAAGTCAGTGGGCTGGAACTAAAACTGTACATGGTGATGGATTTTTAAAATTGTTTTAGATTTTTTTTTGTTTGTTTGTTTTTGTTTGTTTTTTTTTCTTTTTTTTTGTTGTTGTTTTTTTGTGTGTGTTTTTTTTGGTGTTTTTTTTATGTGCTTTTCTTTGTTTGTTTTGGAGTTTGTTTTTTATCAGTTGGTTGTTTTGGGGTTTGGTTGGTTGTGGTTTTTTGTTTTCTTTTCAGTTGTCAAATCTCTGGGTGTAGAAATCTGGCCCAGAAAAGAAGCCTCTAAGACCAGAGGCTCAAGTGCAACTGCATAGCTATTCTATAAAGCTCTGCACTTGAACACTGTGCATATAATTCAATCATCCACAATTGAGTTTTTCTGCCACAAAACTATGGTAGGGAAGGAAGAGAGCAATCACCCATCACTCAAAAGAAGGGACCACCACCAAGGTCAGGTTATTAGGCACAAGCTCCAAGACAAACACAGTAACTCAAAATACATTTAACAATAAGAACATGGAAAGTCATACCAACATGAATGACTCTTTGTTCTAAAAGTACTGCTTTTTAAATAAAACTGTGTCTATCAATCTCATGAAACTCTTAATTTTAAACATTTCTCTGCACGTTTTGCTGAACTGAATCTTTATTTTGTTATTGCTTCTTAAGGGTCTTAAAGAAGTATTTCAGTTCTCATGAATTACCTTTAGAGCAATTTTTTCACAATTAGGAATGGAGCCTATCCCACTGGCCTATGTACATTCCACACAAAAGTTACTGTGCATTATATATTTAAACACATCTTACAAAGATGAAGTGTTCCCTACCCACAATGGGTAGGGACCCACTGTACTCCCATATGAACTTTTTCATATGCTCTTCTAGGAAATATCTATGCAAACTTTTAAAGAAAAGGGCAGCAGTGGTGACAGACATGCAGATTAGGACATTGATTTTATAGTATGAATGAAAAGAAACTTTACTACACTCAGAATAAACTAGCTTATTGAGTGCAAAAAGGAATTAATCTCTCTCACATCCAGACCAAACAAAATCAGTACAGAATGATTTCAAAGTCAACAAGCAATTTGTTTTCAAAATGCTCATCAACAACAAGCCCCACTTGAAATATTTAGACAATAATATTGACACAACCAATGCAACATACTGTTTTTGTAAATTCAACTACTGGTTTTGATATCTGAAGGGGAGTTCTCTGGATAACATGTTCTGCTCTCAGAATGACTGCTCATTGCCAGTGAAACAAATTTCACTGTGCGTATCATTACATAGATAAATCATCCACCAAGACTAAACTACACTATTCTTCAGAGACCCACTTATTGCTACAGTGTATCAAAACCTCACTTAACTTTTTTGATCCTTAAGTACTACTTTTACTCCATTTTTGTCTGGATGCAGGAAAGTATCTAGATGTATAAAACCACAAGAAAACAGAGAAGGACAGAGGTCTTGACTAAGGGGAACTACTGGTTTACTCCAAAATAAATCCAATAAAAGCATAATGGCATACAAAAAATCGATTGTTTTCATTAGCTTAGCAGATTTGTCAATATCAGTATTGCCTTATTTTGAATAAAATATTCTGTTTTCATGAATCTTAGTTCCAGTAAAATCATATTTTAGTGGAAATGGTGGCCTGGAAACCAGGCTGTGTGTTTCTATACGCATAGATTGATTTTCCTAACATATAGTACTTGCTCTTTCCTTAGTTTTAAGAATGACACAGTAATAATTTTACATGCAATTGCAAAAAGCAAACTTACTTTTCAATCTCATGACATTTCTCACTTGAAAAGCTAACAGCCCTTCACAGAAACTGAGAACTGGTTTCCTAACATACCACAGAAATTTAGTTTTACCAATGAGGAAATCAAGGCATTGAGAGTAGTGCTTTCAAAAAGTTCCAAGTTACCCAGGATTTTAACTCATGCTTTCAAAAGAAAAAGTAGACATCCATCAGCTTAAAACCCATTGTCTGTAGCGAGTTTGAGTCATTTCTGAGCATTTTTTTTTTCTTAAGATCTTATAAAAAATAAATTATAAAAAATTTATCACTGTTGAAATTCCTCATTCATGTTTCGCAGCTGCAAGCACATTTCTATTCTGTCACAGTATTTTGCCGATTAACATTCACCACTGACCATAACAAGCAAAATTTACTTTGCTGACAGTATGTATAGCTAAGTTTTACCAAGTTACAGAATAACCTGAGTTCACACACTCCTTACAAGTAGCAGGGAAAAAAGCACTATGAACTATGTGAACTGTCTCTCCTTTTCAAAAAACATAAACCAAAATAGGACCTAGTTAAATGTCCTACATATATTATATCATCTCCAGCAGGATTTTCACATTCCCTTTTGGTACAGCTTGCATATAAGAGAAG
The DNA here is from genome assembly GCA_013399075.1 of Chloroceryle aenea. Classification (NCBI taxonomy): domain Eukaryota; kingdom Metazoa; phylum Chordata; class Aves; order Coraciiformes; family Cerylidae; genus Chloroceryle; species Chloroceryle aenea. The sequence goes on from VWZY01009987.1 coordinate 81,702, forward strand.
CTACAGAGCTTTCCTTAAGTGAATACCAGGGATACTATTGCCTTCCAGACAAAATACACTAGCAAGTCTCGAACAGGCAACAAAATCTCTTCATAACATCAAGAATCATTTTTCTAATTCTGGTGGTCTGACAGACCAAATTACATTTAGTTGTGGTACTTTTTTTCCCCACAGTATTACTTGAATGCAGTGTCTCCTCGTTTTTCTAAGCTGTTGGCCAGTGCTATAATATGATGTTTGTCAGACACGCGAGATGAAGGCAAAGCTGTCTGTGTGCCACTCTATAAATAACACAATTGCATGAAAAATAAAACAAAGCAGAAAATTATATTCAGTGTAGTTAGCCAGAGAGTCTGGGCAGAGTTCCTATCTCTTCAATCCAGGTACTTTACCCAGAATTTACTGCAACTTTAAAAACACTGGTTGCTTTTTAAGGAGAAAGTGAATAGCAATAGAAATGGGACAAATAAAAGAGCAGGCTGTAGGTTTGGAAGCACAGGAAGAAAATTTCTTGGTCTATATAAACAGCGAAAGCTTCAGAAGCTGGCTGATTAATGAACAAGCAAACCTCATACTAAAAGCCCAAAAATAACCTTGGAAAAGACCATGCAGACAGGCTGCGCATTTTCTTAAAATAAAAAAATGTAGTGCTGTAATCAGGTTCAGCAAAGAAAAATCCACCAGAAGACAAGACTGGAGCAAAGCCTGCAGGAAAGGACTTGGGGGACAGAGCTGACCTTCAGCTACAAGGCCCAGGCTGAAGGACCCACTGCCATAGTGTTTCTAGTCTCCTTCCTATTACCAGAGTTCTGGTCCACCCTCCTTTACTTTCTCCAAAGCCTTGGCTACACAGCCTAAATGGGAATGAAGCTCTGGCCAAATACCTGAAGAATTTTCTCATGCAGATAATACATTGCTGGAATTTAGGAATTCACTGTGATATTAGCAGTCACAGTAACAGTGTATCAGTAACATAAATCTAAAGGCACTCAAATCTTAAATGTCCCAGTCTTCTGTGGGACATACCTGACTATGCCAGAGACCTTTTCAGTTTAGAAAGAATATACATTTTAAAGTAGTATAAATACTTGGAAAATGTTATGCTGTTAACATCTACACTGGGAACCACTGTTTTAGGATGAATTTAAAACGGGGATAAAGGTCTTTTAGTCATTATTGTTGTACAATGTTTTAGTTTTATAACATTGAACTGACAGCAGTTTCATCACAGGGGAGACATGGATAAAAATAGAGAGGACAAATGAAGCTGTGAAAGCAACAATATTATTTAACAAAAGAATAGATAATTTACAAAATGAATCATGGGAGAATTTTTTTTTGTCCATGCTCAAAAGAAACCTGCCACGATGATTAATGGAATCATGCTTTGGTTCTCACCTCAGAAGTTATTTTCTTTTCCTAATCCAGCCTTGTCAGATCTAGGAGATCTCCTTATCTGACACTGTAAATGGGAAAGATCTGGTACAACACCCCACAGTCTTAAAAGCCTCAGTTCCAAAATGCCAGGCAAGGGTGAGAAATGTCTGAGGGGAAACTTCTTTCTTTTGAAGGTAGAACAAAACCTGTGGATATCCTGAGCCACATATCTGAAGCGGATGTTAACCTGTCTCACTTAGTTTTGAAACATGTGACAATTTTCTTTTAGCACTGAACAGGTAGCATATTCCTAAAACGGAAATCCATCTTCTATTTGGTCAAATTCTATGTAGTCTGATGGGAATTAGCTTAGTACCAGTTCTAGGATACATAATCAATATGCTCTAAATACAGTTTTCTGACATTAAAATTGTCTTCTGAGGGCATTTTAAGGCTTTTAAGCAAATTTTCATACCCATATGATATTAAAATGATTTTTGATCATACCTAGGAATGGCCATAATATACAACCACAGATCTATTCCCCTCAGCTTTTAATTGTTATTCTAGACCGCCAGAAGAAGGCTGAAGTACAAGACCACCTGTTTTATTATCTACTGCTGTTTTTTCTATGCTCACAGGCTCAGTATTGCTTCAGCCCATCACCTCTTGGGCCTGACAAAGGTCACTGAGAAGCTGCAAATTTGGCAGGAAATTGATGTTATCTCTGAGGGTCAGAATCAAAGTACATTAATTTTATTGAGTTCCATTAATGTTTCCGTAAAAGCAGTGCTTTCTCACTGTCATTGGGGACAGAATATATCTATTCAAAGATAAATTCCCTTCAGGTATTATCCTTCTACCAAGCAGCTCCTCTTCACTAGCCACTGAAGTCAACCTTTTGGATCTTGGCTGACTCCTGTGTTCCAAGTAGCATCTCACAGCACAGGGGATCATGCTTTGGTATATGTTATCATTAAAGGTATTAATTTCTAGTCATTTGTGTCAGCATCAGTGAGCTGTTGAAGCTATGGGGCATAAGATTCCACTCACTCTCTCACCTTCTTTTAAATAGAATTATCCAGAAAAAAAATATTTTTCCTCTGTCCTTCTTTTTTTTGTGGGTTATTTGATGAAAAACTCTTCAGGACATGTGTTAACTCCTAGGCAGAGTCTGACTCAGGACCCTGTATAATACTGGTCTCATTTTCTCTGAGGCAGTCCCATTCAGAACAGCAACACAAAAGAAGGGGGAAAAAAAAGGAGGGGGGGAAAAAAAGGAGGGGGGGAAAAAAAGGGAGAAAAGAGAAGAGAAGAGAAGAGAAGAGAAGAGAAGAGAAGAGAAGAGAAGAGAAGAGAAGAGAAGAGAAGAGAAGAGAAGAGAAGAGAAGAGGAAAAGATGAACACACTTAAATACATAACTGAAATTGCTCAAATTTATGCTCTAGTCCCTCATAATTTTAAAAACACTGCCATCTACTGAGGGACTGAGAGGCTTTCTCTCTGGTAGAGCTCCATCCTAGAGCCAACTCCAATAGTTACTTAATGACACCAGCTCTCATCCAATTAACCATTCCACTTGCTTTTCAGAAATTTCTGTAACAAAATTTCCCTAGCAATTAGTCTTGGTTCCACCACACACAGTTGGGATATACCAGCAATTAGTTGCACTCCCACCTTCCACAGCTTTGGATGAACAGTCTGGTTTTATTTGAAACCCTCTGTATGTACTTTAACTGTATTCAACTATTTTAGACTAGACAAAGCAAAGTAGATTCTAAGATGCATTTTAAGTATATGGATTGTTCGGCCTAAAGGGTCAGACTGTTCTGGTTGCTGGGTCCATTAGCAATATTTTAAAAAGTTTTCAAGGGACTTCTAGACGTGTGCTTTTGCAGTAGGTATTCTGGGACCAAATGCTATGCACTGCATCAGACAGGTATAGAAACATTTAGTCAAACCGTTAGCCAAGACACTCTCATTCTTCTGTCTGTTGACTCTTTATATCTGTGGTTAACCCTATAAGACTTCTAGGCAAATTTTATTACATCCGCATCTGCAAAGAGTAAGGAATTCTTGGAAATGAAGCTACAGAAAAGTGTTGGACTCTGTTTAGATGGCATTTTGATATGTTCAGACTCACCTGAGCATGTCCCTCTTTGTACAGCTTTGGCAGCAACCTGACCATAACACAAACAGCACCTGGATGTACAATGACAGTGTCTCCCATTTCCCACCTGTAGGAGAAAGACATACAAGATTTATCAGCATAATTACTATTATCAGCAGCAAAGAAGGTCCAACAATGTTCCAGCAGAGTACAGCAATGAATCCTCCTAGCAGTAACTAGGGTCAACATTTGAAACTAATGAACACTAAAGATGATCTGGAACAGCTAGAAGCTCACATCTCAGGGACTGGCATATTAAAAGATGTGCAGCAGCTTCTTTAAACCAACTTTGCCTTTGAAGACACTTGCAGTACAGAGAATAGACAACCAGAGGGATCTCTGATGCATCAGCCCAGAATTAGTGCTATATTTTCTATTTTCAAGCAGTTTATAACTTTGATCAGACAATAGCTTCAATACTTTGAAACCATAACAGCAATAAGCAAAGATGAGACCCTTCCCTTCCAACACTAGAATCTGCCTAAACTAGTAAAATAAAATTAAGTATGTCTGCTTCCGCAACAGTTTTCAGGAATCACCATTGTACCTTTGGGCACAGAAAGGAACCGAGGCATCAAAGTTACCACAGACATCACCTGCTTATGGCATGACACAGACTAGAGGTCAGATATAACTCAAAGATGAAGCCACAGCACAGCAGTAACTCTGGTTTTGACATTGCAGGTTTGTCGTGTTCACAGTATCATCAGCATTTCCAGGTGCACTTCTGAACCAGAGTTGTGATGTGTACTATCAGTAACATCTCTCCCAAAGAGATCTTGTGAGAAAAGCAAAGACAACATCTAACAGCCATAATTAGAATGAAAAAATAAAGTACAATATGCTTTATGGACTGTATAAAACAAAAGGTAAAAGTAATAGAGTGAGCATAAGAAAATATTTTACAAGAGACCTGAAAGAGAGTAAAAAGTCTGTCGTTAACCTATTAGTGACTTCCAAAAGGAGCCGTCTGATACACCAGAGCAGTGAGTAACGTGTAGCACACTGCCACACAGTGACAAATAATTCTTACTGCAACCCTGCAAAAGATTTAAAGAAATTGCTTGTTTGCAGTATTTTCTGAGTGATGAATCAAAATCAGATCTGGTATAAATAGCGCACCAGTGGCTCCAGTGTTGGCATATACACCTGTACTTGACAGGAATATGGGTGAGTTTTTCAATGTTAAACAAGAAAAAATGGACATTGAAAATAAACTCTCCTCCCATGTCCCCTGGAAAACCCTAACCACCTTTAAAGAGAAAAATTCAGGCCCACTAGAATAAATAATATCAGAATTCCAGTCTGTTTTCCTGCTGTGGCTGCAGTCCCCAGAGCAAGTTCATTTTTAGCCTAGCCACTATGTTTAAGGACAGACTTCCTAAACTTTCCATTCAATCCAAACTTCTGTCTCCAGCACTGTAAAAATACATTGCCAGGCAGTCTGTCCCATTCTCCTAAAACACAACACTCTTCCTAAAGACTTAGGTACTGAAGAGATACAGTTACCTCCAAAACCCCAAATTTTTCTTACTCATAGACAATTTTTTTCTATAACCCATATGATGTATAGTGGAGATAAAACACAAGCTACCAAAATGTGAATATCAGAAGACAATAATAGAAAGTGATGCTTTAAAAAATAAAATCATGAATCATAGAATGGCAGGGGTTGGCATTTAGTCCAATGCCCCTGCCAGCACTGGAATACCAAGGACAGGCCACACAGGAACAGATCCAGGAGGGGCTTGAAAGTCTCTAGAGAAGGAGACTCCACAACCTCTCTAGGCAGCCTGTTCCAGGTTCTGTCACTCTCACAGTGAAGAAGTTTTTCCTCATGTTGAGGTGGAACTTCCTGTGTTTCAGCTTGCAACCATTGCCTCTTGTCCTATCACAGGGCACAACTGAAAAGAGACTGGCCCCTTCTACTTGACCCCCACCCTTCAGATATTTGTAAACATTAAGAAGATCCCCTCTCTTTTTTTCCCCCCTTCTTCTCTTCTCTAGGCTAAACAGCCCCAGGGCTCTCAGCCTTTCCTCATAAGAGAGATGTTACAGTCCCTAAATGGTTAAGATATATATATTAAATGGTTAAGGTATTGCCATAACTATAGAGATATTTTCTTATTTTTAAGCACTATCTGGCAGTTTTAGCACTCTCCTGGGCTGTTAAGAAGAAAAAACAAAGATGGAACATTGCGAGTCCCTGACCAGCATTGAACTACACTTCAACTTCCCTACCAGTACTGCACGTTCACTTGCCTCTAAGGATATTGTATAAGCCTTAACTTCATCCCTATCTGTGGTCTTCCAAGAGCTCATAATTTTGTGTTTTGTAGTAATATAAAAGTTGTCTCCATGTATCAGCTCCTCACTCCTGCAAATATCCCATCTGCCACATGCCTGCCTCAGGGCTGTTCAGTAAGTCTCATGATTTCACTCCATCTACCCCATCAGTATCACGGTGTGAATACCAAGTCTGCTTTGTTTAGGCTGCTGCTTAAAAATAAAATAACCAAGAGGCTGTGGGGACAAAATGAGATGCCATGAACAACCAAAAGAGCCATAAGCAAAGTGAGTCTGTGATAACAGCAGCTGCAGCAGCCATTCTGCTGGGGTGAGCACAGTGAAGGCTTCTCTACCAAAGAGATCAGCTCACTTAACATGGTTTACAGCAACCTATCTCTAATCACCATCAGTCAAAGAAAAAACAGAGACCACCCCATCTGCTACAGAGGTTTCTTAAACATTACTGCTCAAGTGGGAACACATGGTTGTTTTTCAGATGTGAATAAAAGGGTCGACCTATGGTCCAGCAGCATGACACAGGACAGTGTAAGTTACTTATTATTCAGCTAAAATGTTGATTTCCCTGTGTCTCAGTCACAGGCTCCTGTAGGATCATGTCCTTTACTCACCTTTGGAGACGTTAAGTACATGTTGCAGGATGGGGCATCACAGGCCACCTATACTGAATACACTCAAGTTCTTCCTTTCAAACTGTATAGCCCTAGGCTGAAGCCTTCTTCAGGAGGAAGTGTGAGCATGGAGTGCAGCTAAGAGGAAGCTGCATCAGGGGAACCATAGGCTTGCAGAAGCTCTGGGAACTTTACTTCTTATTTTTATTTTCAGAAAATTTACTGAGCCACCAAGTTCTCTCTCCAGCACTAAATATCTAATCAGAAACTTCCAGTCTAATTCAAAGAGTGGTGGTGGGGAGCAAACATCTCCACAACTGTTTTGAAAATCAGTTGCACAAAAAGCAAAGAAATTTACTGCAGGTTTTTCTAGTTGTTTCAAACAAGTACAGATATGACTAGAAATACTTACTCAGCTTGACTCAGTACTCAGAGAACAAAAGTTCTGCTGACTTCAGTGACTGCTAGCCAAGAGCAGCAGACCTAATGACTTGGTACTTAAAACTGGAAAAAGACTCTAGAATAACCTGGAGTAAGGGCTGGAGGAATCTCGCAGCTACAAACTTAAAGACTGAGAGATCCAAGATAAAGCTACAGACACATGAAGGGGCAGAAGATCTCACAAGTTATGAAATGCAAGTTATTCAGAAATGATTCACAGCTGATAGCTATGTTGATTTCTGGTGTAGCCTTTCCTTCCTCTAAAGGATGTATGGCTCGATACAATCCTTCATTACACGAAGCAGGCAGAAGTACTATTCCTTTTCCAATTTTATCTATTTCAGCTGTATGAGTAAATAACTGAGAGTGAGAGTCTGTACACATGTGCCTGGACACATATGCATGGTGAAGTATTTAAAATAACTTTAAATAGTTTTTTTTTATTTTGAATGTATTTGTGGAAAGCCATTTCCAGTTGCCTAAGTGAAAAAGTCAAAATTTATTTGGGCAGATTAAAGCAGAGCCTAAATGCAGGCTTCAAGTCTCAGCAACTGTCTTCTTGGAGCCCATTCCTACTCCCACAGTACGTCTGTCAGAACCGTCAGCATAAACTCTGCAACTCTTGGGGTTGTGTGTCCCACTGCTCCACTCTTATACTGCAATGTTTACCATCATTTACCTTTCAAAAGTGGTGATTTTTGCTGTCTGGAGGCCTGAGAGTTAAGAATGGCACTGATTTGTTTGTTCTAGTCAGGTTATGCCACAGCGTACCTCAGTTCATTGACATAGAAAATGCAGACACCAGTCTTGTTATTGTATTTCCTCTAGTAGATAAAAACTTACCTCTCTTCAGGGTTTCCCCATAGCCTACAGGCAGGTAATTTGTTGCCTGGTCTTTTGAAAGCAACAGGATGGTCTTCTTGAACTTCTTGATCAGCTCCCTCCTGATCATCTCTTGATTCCTCTCCCATCTCTGGCTTTCTCTCCCTGAAGTAGGTCTCCAGATGGAGGGTTCCTCTAACCATGTGATCAAGAAAACTCAGAATCCATATGCAGTTCTTTAGCCATGCTGGGAAAGGTTCTGAAGAGCAGAAAGCTGCATCCAAAAATTCTGCAAATGTCCTTGTCTTCTCAAGTGTCAGAGGGGTTTGCCATTCCCCTTGCACCCAGAAGCATCCAAGTGACCCAAGATCCTCTGCCATCTTTTCAAATAGACCATTCCTCTGGAAGAAGTTGCTGTTGACAGGGTCCAGATGCAGGGCTGCTGCTATCCCCTGAAGTGTGTAGAAAACAAGCTCCAATATGCAATTCTGTCCAACTCCTGTCCACAGCCCAGATGGAGGGTCCTGCAATGCACCTTCCATATCTGAGAGTAGGGACAGGAGTCCATTGAACCCACTGCAGGTTCTGAAAGCTGAATGACTCTTGGGACATTCCAGTATCCTCAGGAGAGACTACAAACATTGGAAGGAAAGGACACAAAAGAAGCACTTAAACTAAAGGACAAAGAAGCTTTAGAATATTTTAAAATTCCAATTTTGTATCAAATTCATTTCACTGAAATTTCATTCTGAAGAAAAAAATGTTGGTCAAAGTAAAGGTCACCACTGCACAACGTTTCTCCTCCTTTCTTCCCCCATATACCCAAAGGGTCAAAAAGCCAAGATTTGAATACACCCTCAGGAGCAACCTGAGGAGTCAGCCTGACAGGCAGGGAATAGTGTTTATGAAAATAAGCAAAGAAATCAAATTTCCTGCATCACATATCCTAGTCAGTTTGGCCTTAGGACATTTCAGACGTTTGGCTATTCTTTAATCAATCTTCTCAGACTCTCTCAAGAAATCTGCCTTTGCCTTAAATAAATGAAACTGGAAACTCAGTCGTCAATAGGCTTATACAGAAACTGAGAAGGTGGTGAAGCTCGTTATAGGCAAGTTTTCCTACAGCCCTGAATGCACATGAGAAGCCACATTAGGCAGTGACATGGAGTGGCCCAAGGAATATTGCAAGCAGCAGGCTTGCAGTCCTCATTAAGAAAGATATGATTAATTCCCTTTCTCAGAAGAGGTATTTTTAAAGTTTGCACAACATTTTGGAGGAAAAATGCCATAAAGACTCAGATCCCAAGACAAGGAAGTAATCTGATTTTCTGTAACTTCAATGGGCTTAAAGCACATAAGTGGACATCATTTGACAATGTTACACATGTACAAAATCCAACCTATGACACTTCTAAATTTTGAATGCTATGGGCTTACCATTTAAAAAACAAATCTATAAAAGTTATTAAGGGCGTGGTGGCAGAAGTAAAAGTAGTGAGAAAAAAGAGCTTGCAAGGAAATAGTCTACTGTATTTGAATGTAATCTACCCGAGTTTTTTAGGATGTTGCATGATTAATTTTGTAAACATAATTCTCTTTCAGGCACCAAGAACCTTTCAGATTTGATGTTGTACCTTTTCACATTGGAAAGGGCTAACTTTACATACAAAGTTTCCCAACAGATATCAAATGAAAGAGGTTCACTTCACAGTTTCCAACATAAATATATCTGCCTGTAACAGGATGTAGGACTGTGAGAAAGAGATGCCAGATCTGGAGGGAGAACTCTATTACTGTCATTCAATTTTGTATGATAATGTATCAAACCAGGCAGAGACTTCTGAACAGGGAATAAATTTAATAACTCAGTTGAAGTTATCAGGGTGGCTTTAACACATTTCAGAGAAGGTCAACAATAACCACATTTCCTCCAGCTCTAACTCAGTTAGAATTTAATCGCCTATGAGCTAGTATTCCTCCGTCTTGAATCTGTAAAACCAATGTCTGCTGGAAAACCCCTAACTCAGTTAACGTTAACAGAATTTATTTCACATTCCATTATTTGTTATTCCTCATAATTGTTCACGTGCCACATTGGAATACTGCAGTGCTAATTGCATTTGGGCTCAGGCTTTAACAGAAAAATATATATTAGCAAATCAATCTGAATTTGTGCATAACACAATCACAGTCCCAATGGATGTAGATAATAAATTCATTTGCTTACATTATGCTTTAATACAGTTATCATTTGTCAAAATTAGACAGTGAAGCTGCATTTATTTTCATATTAGTTTGGATACCATGCTCAACTTTTCCACAAATATAGTTAAAGTTTACTTTTTCAAATCAAAGTTATAAACTTTGCCACATTTTTAAGGTAACATCGTTCTTTTATCACAGAAGCAGCTGCTGAAAGGTGAATTTAGTTCACACTTGGTAGAGAAGGTAGAATGAAACTGTAAAACGCTGCTTTCAACACTGCTGCTTTTCAGTTTGGTGCCTATGATTTAAGCCAAATTAAAGCACACTGATTCTTTCTTTTGCTTCAATGTTCATGGATCAGATCCTCTACAAACACAATAGAGGTTATTCATATTCTAATTTCTTCCTCCCAACATTGATAAGACTTCTCCTTTCCATCATCTCACATCTCTTTTTCCATGACACTGGTGTATGCAAGTGATGTCAGAATTAACAGTAAAGTTTCAACCTTGGAAACTTAACAGAACTGAGCTGTTCATCTCACGGTTACCCTGCTCCTTACAGTCTTACTCCTTTACTCTTCTCACATCCTCCCTCCATATACCCTCCACTTTCTTTCACATTTGTTTCTCCTTTCTCTATAATGTTACATAGAACTGCTCATACAACTTCTGCCCTTTATAATTTCCATTTCTCTGCCCTGAATTCCTAATTAACTCTTCAAAACACTTCAAAATCTGATACCGAGTGACCATGTTGACCACACACGCAATGCTAAAAATAAAAGCATCATATCTGCCAGAATCAAAAACTGGCCCATGACTTTCTCCTGCGCTTACCTTCTTGGAAAAAACCACCCTGCTAGGAGTGAGATTGAAAGCAATTTTCCATAAGCCAAGCAGTTTCCAAGAAAATAACCACCAAGTGGAAAGCCACATTAATTACCTTCAGTAGATCAAGTTTCAGATCTAGTTCCCCTTGAGTAGAAGAACAGAGCGCCCCAATAACAATGCTCATATATTCTTCATAGCTGATGACTGATAGCTGCTCCAAGATGCTGAGAGTAGCACTCCTGTAGCACTCATCATCCAAAAATATCTTGATATATGGCACCATTCCATAGTCCTTCAGAACAACTGGGGACAAATACGGTATCATTTGTTACTTAAACTATCCTTTACTTGTAGTTTTCACAGGTAGATTTTCAGTGTTGGTGTGAAGTGCCACATCTCTACAAATACAGCAGGAGGGGCAAGAAGGAGAGCTGGTTAAGCTAAAGGTGAGACAAATTGAATGGCACATGAACAGCTAGGGATAAAATGACTGGATGACCATGCTTTCTAATTATCACAGGTGACAGCTTCCCAATACAACAACAAATGAAAAGAAAAAGACAGCTTATTAGTTTTCAGCTTAAACATATCTTTAGTTTATGAAGGGGACTGTTTAATAGCTTGTGACAATACATTTGCACTCCATAAGGTGCTGCAAAGATGATTATTCTAGGATTCAAGAATGAATTGAGTGGATACCAGTATCCAGAACATTCATTTCAGTATTGCTGTGTTCTATAAGATTCCTTACAGAACCATCTCCTACATATGCCAGTACTAAATGCATGAGCATTACTCAGCATGGATCTGATCCCATCAAGATTTCAAATAATAGATGCCATGAAAGAAAATCTGCATAAACAAACACACAAAACTCACACACAGTCTTTTTTTCCACAAGGTGAGTTTCTGTTTTCTATATACATACTTCAGAAGTATCCACAAGGATAAGGGAAGCAGGGTGACTACTGGAACAAGGATCATTATGCAAGATGACAATATCTTTGCCGCATTTCTTCCTGGGTTATCACTATTATCCCTACACTTCTAGCTTTTGTCCTCCACTTCTCATTGAAGCACAGAAGTCAGACAATTTGTTGTTGCTCCTTAAGTGGCAGCGTAGCTACTTACCACCAAATATCACAAAGGTAATGTAATCATCTGCCATTTCTTACCAGTGTTCCTCACAGACTTCTCTGTAAGGGCAGCAACCATCTTCAGCATCACAGCATTTAATTCCTTCTCAATGCCTTCTTCCAGATGGGTTCCAGCTGTCAGTATATTAAAATTCATAATACAATTTATACAAAACAGGGTTAACTATAGCTAAAATGTATCAAAACAGAAAAAGAAATCAGTTCTCCATTTTTATTTTTTTTTCTCTTAAATTCTACTTACAGGCTACTTGAACACCAAAAATGAGCAACAAAATACAGACGGGTCATTGCCTAGTCATCAGGGTCTAGTCTGGGATTGGGAAACACAGTTCTTATTCTATGCTCTGCAGCCCAGCTCTGCATAACTTAGGCAATACTGGGAATGGTAGTGTTCTACTTCCCAACTGATGTAGGTAGGAACAGACAGAAATAAATAAAAGAACCCTACAGAATATGACCTATGAAGTGTTAAAATATTATAGCAACAGGGAATACTTAAATAGTTAAATTAAAAGTGAAGAGGATAAACCCCCTGCATGTTCAAAAGCAAACATTTACAGGATTAGACTGTGTAAGGTATTTTTAGACCTAAATGTCTTTAAGTCCCCTAAATCAGCTGTACTCTATAGTTACCACATCAGGACTATTACCTTCCTCTTTTCTTAGTAGAAAATAACTATATCAGTAATTGTAGGTAATATATGGCCAAAAATCAAGAAATTGCTTTCCATCATCAGTCCTTAGGATTAAGTGCTATTTTCAGGAGAACTAAGCACTGTGGAAAACTCTTTCTTCCCCCATTCTCAAGATGGCATCTTGGAGAATCCCAAATCAAGACCTTATTTAAAATTGTGGGCTGAATGGTAAAGAATAGCCAGTAGGCAGTTAATGATAACCAGGTAGAATTTCAGAGAGGACCCAGCTTAGTATGTAACGAATTTAGGGCAGTTGGCTTGCAGACAAAATCTAGCTGCTCAGGATGTAACATTTATAAATTCACTGTAGAGATTCATGCATTCCTGTTGAGGTGCCCACTTCACCAGTGATTATGAATGACATTAAGCTGTACCTGACTTCCTGAGGATCTTGGCTTGCTTCCTCAGAAGTGCCAGCAGTAGTCCTAAGAGCCCAGAGTCACGGAATATGTCACTGAATAACAGGTCCTTCTTGGTCATGCTGAGAAGGCACTGGAGAGCTGTTAAGGTGCAGAATGGCACTAGGTTTTCCTTTATCAAACATTGAATCTTCTTCAAAATTTCATGGGGGATGTACAACAGGTCTAGCACTATGGACTCTACCAGTTTGAAGAACTGGACTTGAACTGGGAGTGGTTTGGAATGGATTATGTCAGTAAACTGGTTGATAGGTTGCAGTGTCCATTCCAGAAGAAAAAAGTTCATTGTGTCCCAGGCCCATATGGTAGCGATTGCTGTCAAGATTCGTCCACAGAGGTGCTGATCATTACTCTTCTGGAAAACAGACTGCAACACCTGAAAAGCCTGGAGGTTTTTCACTGTCATTCCTGTGGGATAAAACCAGGTGAGATAATTTTTAGATCAATGCTATTTATTATGGTGCAAGCACAATAACTATAACATTAAATCATGTGTGAGCGTGGAACACTAGTCACAGACATGAGAAATGTGATTGGGAGGAACATTCTCAACCTTGGATCAGACCCTACAGCTGATGCGGTCAGTTCAGTCTGACGCAGGCAGCATTCAGGCTCCTGCAGTGTTAAGATCTAGATCAGAAGATTCCATCTCATATTCCTTCCTCCATCTTAAGACACATAATGAATAGAGCTTAATTTTTCTATCACTCACCTACATAAACACATATTTGTATATAGATACTGTACCAGAAGACCGTGTCTGCTCAAAATCAAAATGTGGTAATTGTGGGTGTACAATATTGCCAGACACTTTCAGTTCAGTTTTTCCACAGGTTGTAAGGCAAGTCAGCATGTCCACGATCTCATCCAGATAGGGGTCTCCTTCATTTTCCTGCAACCTCTCACATCTAGGAACAAAACATGGGACATTCATCTGCTCATGCCTTGGTAATATAAATATTTTGGTTATATCACCGGATACAGAGCACACCGGAGCTACCCATGTTATTCCCCACTCCTACTCAGTCTGTTTTACTGAGGTTTTTTGGTCTTAATTCTGTGATTTGTTCAACCATCTTAGAAACAGTAACTCCACGTCATGGTGGCATATTCTGAATCACAACAAAATTTACAAACTGAAGAAAAAAAATGAAGTATACTGTAAAAGTCTTCTGAGGAAAAGGAAGATAAAAGTTGGAATTTATTCCAGTTCTGTGTATTTTTTGAAAATAAGTAATTCTCTTAAAAAAAGCCTGTTTTGGGGAGTAAAAATTTAAATTCTGTGAGAGACCAGAGAATTAAACATACTTCATGTTAAAAGGTAAGCATATGGTTAGCAAGGTTACAGATTACTAACTGAGATAAACAACACAAAAATCTCAACCCTTAGGAAGGGAAAAATATGGTATTGCTTGAGCTTTGTGAATCAGACATGAAAATCAGACACGGTGTATCTGACCTATGCAAGGAAATAATTTGCACTGTAACCCCAGATTTGCCATAGTTCAGACTGAAGTGAGAATATGTCAAAGGGCTCAGAGCTGCTTGTCATGTTCTATTGTGTACTGCTTTGAGGCATCAGTTCTGAAGGAAAACAGCATCTGGGCAAGGGTTAGTGGCAGAGCAATATGCTGATAATGGAAGTTAGAAAAATATCAGAAGAAAACAAAACAGATGTGTTCTAATCTAAACAAGGAAAAAAAAAAAAAAAAAAAGTACCGGGGCAAATGTAAGGATCTATTTTGGTGTGAAAGAATGCAATCAGCGAGATTCTTTTTACCTGAAAAAGGAATACCAAACATCAAAGAAAAGGAGACCTGGTCACAAAACATTCAGGAAAGCAGCTGTCTATCCCTTTCTGCCAATAAATGCTGTGAAAGGAGACTAAACTGCTGTCCTGAACACCTGTATGCCATTTCTGTCTCTCCAGTTCAGTGACTGCTCCCATCCTTTTTAACTGATGTCATAGCCCTTACCGATAAAGATCGGGTGTTTCTGCCCTTATATAGATAGAATTTAATCAGAAAGATACATCTCAACACAGCTTATTTCTAAGGGAAACTCTACTTACCGAAGTAAAATTTTTAGCAGGAGCTGGTAGCCATCGTTGTTTTCAAACTCAGTTAATAAAGCTGATGATATGGGATAGGAATCTTTCACAAAGCACAAGACAATACTAGCAGCTTCACACACATCACAAGCAGGCAGGGTATCAGACAGTTTAAAAAGATTCTGAATAGCTATTTTAATGCAGTCCACAGCTGTGGGGAACAAATATGGCAGGTGTTTAAGAACAGAGAGTCAAAGAAGTTCAAAGTTGCTAACAAAACCAGAACAAGTTTGAAAAGCTATTTTTCAGTTAGCTCTGTTTCTAGAAAGAAAAGACAAAAGAATATATGAACATCACACTCATTTCAGAGACTACATTAAGAACATCTCTGTGTTTTAAGTGTGCATGCATTTCTTCGCTTAATTCTTAGAAGCTGATTCAGTCTCAGGAGTATGAACTTCTAACCCACTCGCTCAATAAAATTCATAGACAGCTGGATTCACTGTCTGAGTGCAAGGTAAGTGGATGCTGACATATTTGTCTTGTATGAAGTCAATCACATTCTCTGCAGAGTTCACATACTAATTCTTTACTCAATGAGGCATATGTAATGGGGTATATACATCTTGCTCTGAGCAATGAAGCCTAGGTTTCTTGTCTAATCTAATTGACAGTTCTCCCAGGACAGCTTCAAAATGTCTAAACTGTTCCATACTCTTATAACTATTATTCCTCAGTCTTTTTATCTCACCAAGGAAGCAAAATATTTATGTAAAAAAATAAAAATACCTATACACAGTTACTCCATGACAAGGAATACAGGCAGTAAAGTGTGCATTAGAAAACTTTTTTTTGTCTTCTAAGAAACTGAAATTCATGGCCCTTGCACTACTTAATAACAACAACAACAAAAAATTGCCTATGCTAATAAAACCTAGGAAGAAATGAGGATGTAACTCAACCAATCATATTTCCCCAAAAGATACTGCTCCCCTGGCAAAGCCCTCAACCTTGCATTTATAATGTGCTTAGGCTCACACACTGAATCATAGAACTTAAAAAAAAATTAAAATCTTGGCCTTGCCTACATTAGTGTGATCACATGGAATTGTTTCTTGCCTGTAATTTTAATTATTGTGTAGAAAAAACTTAAGTTTCTAGATGACTATCAGTACTAAATAAAGATCACAAGAGCTCACACTTTGCAACTAACAGATGATGTAGAGAAAAATCTGTCCCAGGGAGATTCCTCTTAATCATTCTCAAAGGACTTGAAAGGAAAATAGAAGTTGAATTACTAAACCAAACCTTGTAGGTACATAATGCTGTTTTTCGTCTGAGCCTTTGAAATTGTTCTCAGCACAGAGCCTGTGGGTACTTTCCAGGAGTGGCTACACTGGTCCCAGAGGGAAGCCGTGGCTATAATTAATGACTGAAGCTTATCAGCTGCTAGAAGTTCCTCTACACCTTGTTTCTCTCTGTACATGTTAAGCATTATCTGAAAAGCAAACAAACATCAGCTACAATAAACACCTTACAAATACGTAGGCTATGAAGAAAAATCTATTAGGGGGAAGGATTATAGTTTGATACAAATGCCAGGAGAAAGGATGCAGTGAAATGGACAAGTAAAACTACCACAAGGATATTCTCAGTGGAATTTTTTCCTCTGTACAAAGTAATGTTGTTTTGCTTAACAAAAAATACTCCTAACAAATGAACAAAAATAATCAAACACAAACAAACATCAAACCAAACAAATCCCAAACAAACAAAAAATAAAAAACCCAAAACAACATAATTATATACATATATAATAATGGCCTCATCTCAGATTGTTTTATACTGCTTCTGATGCTTGTACAGTGGTTTTCAGTCCAAATTTACTACTTTTGTTTGGCAATTTTGATTAATCACCAGCTAAAAGCATATGAGAATGTCTGAGTACTCAGGGCAAATGAACTACCACAGGTACATCCCACCTTAACAAGCATTTCCTGAGTTTGGCTGTCATCCTCACTTGCCTCTCCATCATCACTGGTTTTCTTCAGAGGGAAAGTGAAGAAAAGGTACAGGCACTGCATGAGAGCAGCTGGAAGGCCAGATCCAATGATGTTCCACACAGTTCTCTGAGTAAGAAAAATTAAAATCAGCCCCTCCAGAAACTGACCTCAGTTCCCTGTGTTTTTAGACACTGAAACTAGTCATGGCAGATGAAAGAGCTGCTTGAGCAGGCTTTATCCTTACAAGTGCTCTAGAGCACACAAGTGTGGCAATCATATAGCATTGTTGTACAAATTCACTTGGCAGAAGTAAACACACTGGTGACATGTTGCCATAGCTTGTTCTTAGAACTTCCTGCTCCAGCTGAACTACATCTTTGACAGACATATTTGCTATGTCCTTCATAAGGAGGCCTATAGTCAATATAGCACACCACCTGCAAGCTAACCAGGAGCTCAAATAGCAGCAAGTCTGATTTAAGCAGATAGTTCCCTAAAAAGGCAGACAGTACCCCCTTTATCATTAGTTCACAGGACACCCTGCAGCTAGAGAGGCCTGGTATGTTAAAATCACGAATTCTCCATTCCCTCCTTGACCCAGCAGAGCATCAATTTAGCTGTAACACCTTTGGTTTTGAAACATATTGAATAACTGCACACACACTTCTAATTATAGTTTTTATAGATGCAAAAGACACTGTTTCTCCATGGTGTTTCTCAATACTTAGTTTCTTCCCATCTTCGCTACGGCTGCATACAATTTACAGAGCAGTGCCAGTGTGAACACTGCAGTCAGAACAAAAATCAGCAGCAAATTAAACAGAGTGATGTTTGCGACATGAAGTTTTGTGAGTGTGTGTTCTACAAAAAATAGCAATGCCTTAAATCTGTGGAAAAAACCCAACAAGACTAAAACCTCATCAGGAACTTCATGCTGTGACTAATTATATATGCAAATTCATTGAGCTCGAGCTCCTTATGACACAGTTCGTGTCCACTAGAAGCTGATGATAAGATTTTATTTTCATCTCTCTGAATAAGGATGAGACAAACTGCTCAGCTCAATGTCAGAGATAAACACATCCCCAGTGCTCATCATCAGGCTGAACTGCTGATGCCAGTTTGCATTCCAGATGTCTGTCCAAGTAGAGTTTGTGAAATGCTTTGAAATGCTTCAAAGTGAGAGGCTACCAGGATGGAAAATCCAACCACTGCATTACCTGACAGACAGATCCTTACTAGTCATCTTTTGGGTATGTAAATTGGAGTGACCGAGAAAGATTGTTGAGCAGTGATACACAATGGGGGGAAACAAACAAACTAAAGATAAATGAGAGGATCACTAGATAAAAAGCAGCTGCCCTATGATCAAAACAAAAAGGGTATCTGAAAGCACAGAGTGCTTACTTCCCTCCTGGTGATGTGTCCTCTAACTGACTGTACACTCTGGGCATGCTGAAGCACAAAACATTGGGGATAATGCAAACATTATGAGACTTAGGTGTTCCATTGTTGGGGTGGCCACCCAGCTTCTCTGAAATGAAAAGGAAACAAAACAAAATAAGGTGAAATAAAAAGGACTACCCCTTTGTAGTGATTTTGCTTACCGAGTCAGTCTGTGAGAGTAGATACACTGATTTCAGGAGCAAAGGGCCATCTTCTGCTTCCCCTTTTTGTTGCAGTAATTGCTCCAAAGCCAGACGAGCTTCCTCTGTTACCAAAAATGTTACTTTAATTCTTTAATGTAAGATGAAAATACTGCATTGATCCTTTCTTAACAGCTCTCACAAATTTAACTAAGTTACAGTAGCAGGAGTCCACTGAAGTGGATAGAAGGACATAAACCGATTTTGATCCAGCATTAGGCTCAGGTCAGCTGATGTAAACTACATCTTTCAAACTGACAAACTTCACTGGGAATACCAGCTCAGTTCTTGAAATCTGCCACCAGGAAGGCCATCTGTGGCTAGCTGTACTTTTCTTATTAGAGCAAGCTCCTCAGAACAGTGTGCAACCTACTCTTTTACTGCATAACTACAGTATTATATGTTTCCAGCTACAAAAGTTCAACCCAAGGTCAGTGTGGCATATAAGGTCATATCTTCAGTGCAATCATCCAAAACCAGTGCTAGGTCAGGCCTTCTAAAAGATCTGGTTTGCTAGATGTAGCATTTTCTTATTCCCTCTATTTCCCTCATGGTGAGCAGCAGACTGATGAATGACAGCACATTCCCAGAATAAGTGGATCCAGGGGATATGGCATGGAATCATTACCTGCAGGTTTGCCATTGAGGTTCCTCTTAATTTCTTTTGTCAGAAGCTTGGAAACCTCACTGGCTAACAGCTGAATGTTGGGGAATACGATTACTCCAGCAGACTCTTCCCAGGCCTGAAATCCAAGTGGAAGTGTTAAGTCTTTCTGATATAGCATGGCTTTGGTAGATTGAGAAGTATTAATAAATATAGATAAACATAAAGCTAGCATCCTCCTGCAAAATTCCATCCCCAGCCAGTGTAGTCCATTAAGCAGTATTTTCCAGACAGGCAGGAGCCTGACACCACAGATACAGAAATCAATTGGGAACTACCTTTTGAATCACATAATGCACTTACAAGAGAACACTTACATTATTTTCTTCATTCAATACAATTCAAACAATGTAAATGTTTGTCATAGCAAATGTGTCACTAATTATTTGTATCAAAAAGTATGCTAGTGCCTTTTGAAATACAACATAAACAGCCTGCACCCTGAAAAGGTTACAACTACAGCTGTCCAAGAATTTTTCAGTAAAGATATCTTTCTACAAAAATTGGTCTCCCCAAAATGAGTCATAAACAAAACCTGAGTTTTCAATTGAATAAAAAGTAAAATTAAAAATTATATTTTCTCTGTTCAGCAAGTCATTGCACAGTCTCAGCCAGTCATAAACTGAAATTTCACTGGAACTGCTCTCATGGAGCATTTGCAACAGATCTGTTCAAACGAAAACATGATGATACAGGACTTCTGCAAGTGTGTTCCAGGACTGCTCCCAGGTAGAAGCTGGCTGAAATTCAACTGAAACTGAACTATTTCTTTCAAGTTAATAAATATATAAAAATCACAGAACAAACAAACAAAATACTTCATTTTGTTTGTTTTGTTTGGGGTTTGCTTTTTGTTGTTGCTTTTTTTAATACATTCATAAAGTCTCTGCCTTTTAGTTCTATTTCACCATTTCTTGCTGGACAGAAATAATCTTTGCTTCAAACTAAGGAAATAAAAAAAAAAAAAAACCACGGGGAAAGGAGCAGAAATGCCAGCAATATTCAAGCCCCAAAGGCACTGGGTATTACTTTGCATCGATATGAGTTGACTAACACATCTGTTTATGAGGTTCAGATGTATGCTACCAAGCCCCCTCCTGGCTAGGAATTCATGTAACAAGTCAACTCGCATCATGAGTACAGATCGGTGCCAATATAAGAAAAGATACACTTTAAAATGCTGGGATGATGACAGTAAATGTTTATCAAATCAGGATTTCTACACATTTCTTATGGTATAATAAGCACCCCTAAATAGGAAAGTATAGTCCTAAATGCATAGCTAGCCAAGGAAAAATTTATAGACAGGTTTATAAACAATTTGCAAATGCATCTGTAAATTACTTGTTCAACCATGGACAAGCAATTCATTGCAAAGCAAGAGGAGCAAGGCAAGACTTGATGATTCCTTGCTCTGAGTCTGCCAAGCAGATCCCCTCTCAAAAGCTTTTTAGCCTTGACTTAGGGGGGGAAAAAACAAAAGCAACAAAAAAAATATTCCAGTAGACTAATACTATCACACCCAGCTGGCCTCTGAGAATCAGGTACCATTACTTTTATATAGAAAATTTGATGCCACACATAATGTATTAACAATAGTGCAGCATTCGCCTCTAGAGACCAGGCTGAGACACTACAGTCCCCATCAAACTTGAAAATTTCCTTTACAAAAGCCTCCTTCTTCTAAAAGCTCAGAAAAATCAAGCTGTGAGGCTGAGAGGAAGGTAGCAAAAATAAGATGACATCTCTTCTCCTAAAATTGTTTGGAGCAGACACTCCATAATACTGTCAAGAAATTAGTGCAAATGTTTGTGAAAGAAGACACTCTACAAACATTTCCTTTCCTACCACTGCTTTCCATAACTTGTTATCAATCAATAATATTAAAAACCACAAGCCAGGTTTTTTAAGATTTTGACCACAAATGCTTCTCAGAGATCACCAGTTCCCCCACTTCTGATGCAGAAGTGAGGGAAAATCTGTAAAGAACAGAAGCAAGCTGAGCAAATGCAAAGAAAAGCCCACAGCCACTTAATATGCAATGTTTGTCATTTAGCTATACATTTTTTCAGAAAGTGGTAAGAGATTCCTCATACTCAAAGAGGAACACCCTCTGAACACTTCAGAACAGACTTCTGAACACTTCAGAAAGGACTTAAACTCTTCTGCTAGTAGGATAAATTTTAGAAATTCAGACTACATGCAGCAGAGAACAGTAATCAAAGGTTCACAGAACTGCTACCACTGTGGAAATATTTAGCTCATCCATCTCGCTACAGACCAGGCCACTAATGTTCTGACTTGATTTCATTGGTGATCTTCCTATAGGTCAGGCATCAACCTCTAGAATATGCTCTCCTTTAAGAACAGACCTAATCAGTTCCATATTCACCTTTGATCCTGTAAAGATCTGTATCTGGAAGAATACCAACCTGACTCCATTTCAGGATGGCTGCCTTCAGAGGAAACTCAAGTAATATGCTATCAATGTAATCTGATCTTCCTCTTAAGTCTATTTATACATGTTTAAGATTCTGCCACAAATTTCCTGTGTCTACTGTTGCCATATGTCCTTCCTAATTCCATGCTTCATAGAGAGATGTTAGCGCAAAAGCCAGCCATGTGATAGAACATTCCGATACTTTCTGAGGCACCAACAGGGAAGATACAGAGACCACATTGAACTAACTCCTAGCCTAGGCCTGAATCACAGGCAGATGACTAATATTTTCCTCCTACACCTTCTACATCAAGGAGTATCAGTGAGTACTAAGCACCCACACCCCAGGTGGCTCCTGGTTAGTGCCCTCTCTCTCTCCAGCCAACTGAATAAGAGCTAAAGCATTCTAAGACAAAAGGACAAAGATTCACTGGCATTTGCATGATCCAACAAGGAAAGGAAAAGCAGGAGATGAAAATCCTCCAAGGATAGAGAGGACTTACGCAGGGTCCCCTGTTAAAAAGGAGGAAGCGAGGCAGTTTCTGTTAAGAACTTCATAACATGTACCACTCAAACTGAGATGTGTTTCCCTAAGACCGCCCAGGGGCTTCACACAAAGCAGAAGGCTGGTACATGGAGGCAGTAAAAGTCATATGGGGAAGAACATGGTGACTCAATGCTAAAGGGCCAGATCCTCCACAATATATTTTAAACCAATGATGCAAAGCCAAAATGCTCTAGCCACACATCTGAGCCTAAATGCCCACAAAGGACTGCAAAGCTCTACTGATAACATCTAAGAAAACTGAAGGGGAAGAATCTCTCCCTTTGGGCACAAAATCAAGAGGTAAGCTAATGAGAACATCACATCTCCATTCTGAAAATATTCTGTAGCCAAAATAGCTTCTAGGAATTTTAAATCCTCTTTGTATTATCACAATTCAGGAAATCACTTTCTACAACCCTAAAGTATGTGAAGTTCAGCCCTACAGAAGGGAAACACGTCATGGGTATGCGTATGCATAGCATAACAGATCCATGGAATCAGAAAGTGCTCCTCTACAGAGAAGTGTTAGATTATCAGTCCTGATGTGACTTTGAAGAGTGTTCTTTGCAGGCTGCAGAAGAACTGCTGCACCTTTGCAAAGCCATAATTGTTGTGACCTGATAAAGTGGTGTTGAGCTCCCAAGAGAGCCACGACTGGCCCAGAACATACAGTGCCATATGCAGAGAGAGAGATTAGTTTCCAGCAACAGACACATACACAGAGGAACAGCTGTTCTGCTCAGATACAGCTTTTGGTTCAGGAGGGACACCACACCCTTCTATGCAAAGAAATCCAGAAGTTGAGAGGAAGTGGTGTAAAGTGAAAGCTTTGTTCAGTAATCATAAAATAGCCGGGGGGCCATTTAGATTAAATGAGGCGGCCACCTCTGAGACTTCAGGATATACACTCACTGACTTTTCAGACCCTTCCATTCATTTTGTCTTCACTGTCTTGGACCAGGGCAAGCTTATACTCAAACACAGCAAACTCTTCACCATAGTCACCACCAGATACTACCCCCAGATCAATTGTTTGCCTCACATTCATACCAGTGAGAGATCTGTTTCAGCGCTATCAGCTGACAGCAACATCTACAGTGATTTCAAAGTCCTCCTTTGCATCAGGTTCATGTTCCACCCAGATGAGTGGAAATGTTCATGACTGTCTGGAAGTTATCCTTGCTTTGCTGTTAGAGACACCAAAGATTTAATAGCCCTGAGCACAGTGATTTCCTTCACACACAGTTCAGAATGTTCCTCTCACTACAGAGTATCACACTTTGACAATGCCTCCATATAAACTGAGTGACCATGCTGTTAACATTTTTTTTGTCAACAACCCACTGACTTTTTTTTAGAACATCAGCTTAGCTAGGTAGGGAACAGATGGATCTGAGTTTGGTCACACAGGAACATTGAAAACTCACAAGTACAGATGGCTAGAATATGCCATCACTGATATATGTTTTCACAAAAAAAAAAAAAAAAAGAGAAGGTTTTATTTTCTTTCCAGCAAACCTTTAAGAAGAGGGGAAGAAAATCCATCAGCCTTCTCTGTTGCTCCTCTGGGATGAGAAATGGAGCAACCTGCTCATACTCTACAAATTGTCGTCCTAGAGTCTCCCACTGGAGGGTATGGCTCTGAGGTGGGTTGTCCTTGCTGTGTACTGGCACTTCTGCTTTGTTTCCATCATTAGGGCTTTGCTCTTGCTGTCCTGTCTTACCAGGTGAGTCCTCCACCTGCCATGTGAGTTCAGCTGCTTCGTCCATTCTGAAATGAGACCTGAAGTTAAGAATACTGTGTTATTTAGAGTTAGCAACATCTGTTACAAGTCTACTGTCCCATGAAACTAGATCCTGACAGTTTTAACTATTGTAGCTGGGGGTTCAGCAGTATAGAAATGCTGGCAGACACCGACTCTTTCCCAGTTCTGATGACAAAACACTCTGCTCCTGGACAATGGCATTACCGCTTTGCAATCACATGAACAAGCTCTCTCCCATGAAACAGATGTGCATGTACTACACACCTCATCTGGGCTTTGGCAAGACAAACTGTTAAATCATGCAAGAAATCTGGATTCCACCCTCAACTTTCTCCCTGAGCCAGATCCTTTCCCTGCACTCAAGTCACTGCAATTGTAAACCCACCTATTTCTGCATTCCCCACCTAGAGTGGGGTTGAAGGACTGTCTGGAATTAAGAGCTGTGTGGAAAAGCCAAGATTCCCCACATGAGTGTGCTGATTAAAACAGGTAGCAACACTCAGCTCTTGTATACTGCAGATGTACAGCTCTCTACAAAAAGTAGGTATTGTCACAACAACATTACCTGTTTTGCTGAAATGGATATGCCTCAATGAAGGAGAAAGATGCTTCTAGCAGTCTCATTTCCATCAGGATGAACTTACAATGGACACATCTTCTCCTGTAGGTAGAAGGATCCTCCTGGTATCCTCTAATCTACTTTACAGACCTGTTTTCATTCATAGCCTTCTGAGAGGTCACTGATACAGCCTTGAATTCACAGCAGCCCTACTCCTTTGCCACAACCTTCTGTGAGCTCACCTTCCTACCCAGAGCCTACATAATGACAACACATCAATGGAGATCAGGCTTCTCCAGTTTCCATCAAAATGAAACTATAACCTTACTTGTGTCTAGGACATCATCTGACTATGCAAAATATGACAGATAAATTATCATAGTGTGGGCAGGCAGCTGGTGACCTGTCACAAGCTGAACACATCTCATCACTTTACTTACCAAATATACCCACTTTTAAGAGCTTAGAAGAATCTTTAACACATCATCACATCTGCCTCAATGAAAAACACCAATGTACCTCCATTTCTAAGAAATAGGTTCCTTCTCTGCAGTGTGTCTCTGATTGCCTTTGTCAATAAAAGTGCAAAAGGGCAAAAGTAACTAAAAAAAAATCTGTCCTACCAATTCATTCATCCCTTAAAAATGTCTTTGTGAAGAAAGACTGTTATGAACCTGGTTTAGACATTGAGCCAACACTAATAACGTATTTGGGATTCTCTTCCTTTGCTCTCCATAACTTATGCAGCTTGTTTACTGCTTGCATCCTGCCCACTCCAAGCCAGATGAACTAGTTTCACTTCCATGCTCACTTCATAGCTTCATACTGCAGAGATGAAGACAGTGACATTATCATGTCACCGCACACAACACCACCTGCAGCAAACTGATGGCCCCAGCAGACACCTACGCTCGGATGTAAATGCTGATCCTTCACACTACAGCAGACGGTAATTTATGCTACCACCACACACACTCTGCCCTTCACTAGGACATGGAGGGCTATGAAATTTTGACAGGTCTCCAAGGATGTCAGTTTGGAACTTCCTACATCAATAACATTTTGTGTTTCACTGCTGTGAGCAGAAAAAGTGTGATGACTGCACAGAGTAAACAGGAAGACTCTATCCTCATGACTGCATGGAAGTTACATTTGTCATATGTTATACTCAACCCTGGTATGGGATTTCAGCCCACTTGAGTCATTGTGAAGCTGTACAGTGTGTTGAGAAAACCTGCATACTGTTCTACAGGCTTCAGTGAGCAGAGTTCAGCATTACTTCTTCATTGAGGCTGCTCTCACATCCCAATTGCACCATTGTCTTCCTAAGGGAAATCTCTCACCTTGGAAGCTACTCTGCTAAAATCAATGCTAAGTAACAAGTAACTCCCAGTACCTACACTTACACAACGAAGAAGCCCAAAATCCTTTATAAAGGCATTTTACAGTTGGTGAAACTGGGACATGGAGAGGTAAAATGAGCATGAAATGCTTATGTTGGCCTCAGAAGACAGTCTGGCTGAGCAGTCAACTGCACTGCTTGAACAGCACTGCACTGAATGGAAATGCAAATATGTTTATCATTTTTCTCTCTCTCTATTCACAATTTATTTAGCAGGCCTTTCTTGTTGGTGGCATAGTTAAGGCAAGCTGGGCTGGACGCTCAACAAATTCCCACCCTATGAATCTATGTAATGAAAGAATTCTTTCCATCTCCACAGAAACTATTAAAACCAGATATGCACATATAACTTCATTAATGAAGATCAAGTGGTAACAGACTATGTAAGACATTTGAGTGTACTTAATCTCCAGAAGCATGTGAAATGAGGATTATGCATTGCCTCCTTTTTTATTCCAATTGTTTAGGCTACAAGAGGTATATTAGACAAAATATCAGTCCTCTAGTATTAGTCTGTTGTCTCCACATTCACCATATGCTTTAAATATTCCTTCTACTAATAGTATTCTCTTGCACCTAAATTTCATTTAGGCTTCTAAATCCTTTTTATTTTTCTCTTGGAGAATAATTATACTTCTAGACCAGACATAATATCATAGGGTCCAAGTATCTTTGGTATCAAGGATAGCTTAGATATTTTGAAAGTCTTATATGTTGGCTCTCTCCTACATCCTACCATTTGTCCTGATCCTCAGTGTAAATTAACAGTTCATTTCAATTTCGCCAAATTATAAACTTCACAATGGTACAAAAAGTAAAGGTGACGATATAAAGCTTTTAAAAGAAATTAAAGTGAAAATATATAAAGTAAACCTAATGATATCATTCAGAAAGAAGTGTCAGGCAACAGAGAGGAAGTGAAACCTTTTCATTTTCCTTTTTGTTCTAAATGAAGGTTGGGTGAAATCACACTGCAATATGGTTACGACTTTTCATACAGATAAAACAAAAAAGGAAGAAAGTCCTGACCAAAGCTGGCAGAAGGACAGGCAGAACTCTGATACTAACAGCTGTCTGAACAAGCATAATTTTAAAAAATTACATTTTAATTATATTTATCTGGGCTTAACTTCCCCAACAGTGCAAAGAATGACCCCATACAGCTACAAAATTCCAGTTTGCACCAAGATTGTGAAGTTTATACATTTAAAATCATTTGTTATCAGAGAAAGGTCTCATGGCAAGATGACTGACCAAAATGTAATCAAGTCTCATACCATATCTCAGAGTTTGGCCCTCTTTTTATTCTAAGTATCTGTAAAAGAAATGACAGTTTTTCAAGTGTGCACAGTCATCTTTAACCTCCAAAAGTACAT
Source organism: Chloroceryle aenea (assembly GCA_013399075.1). Classification (NCBI taxonomy): domain Eukaryota; kingdom Metazoa; phylum Chordata; class Aves; order Coraciiformes; family Cerylidae; genus Chloroceryle; species Chloroceryle aenea. Next base: position 109,192 of record VWZY01009987.1, read on the forward strand.
GAAAGCAAAATGGAGATTACAATTTGCCTCCTTATTTACTCCAACTGTCCAGATGACAAGAGGCATATTAGACTAAATATCAGATCCATAATACTAGGACTACCTGCTTTAAATAATCCTCCTAATGGCCTTTTCTTGACTAATAAGGTCCAAGATTATGGTCACTATCAGAAATACACGTCTCACAACACCCCAAATCTCCACTGTGTTATAGCTCTTTATACTGCCCCTTCATTTCTTTGTCAACCAAGATAACCTTTTTACTGTACAGTCATGCCAGTCAATAATTTTAGATGCTAAAACTGGGGATTCCACTAACTCCCTTGGAAAGATGTCTGATTCCATTAAAGATCCAAGCAAGAGAAAGCATCACTTGGGTCTTTTATGAAGCACCTCATTTCATGCATCCTATTTCTCTCCCAGTTCAATCACATGGTTCATACCACTCTGTGCTCACAGGAAATGCCAGTGCCTCAGAACAAACACTGTGTCAGACTCTGGCTATCTACTATCTTACTTCTGTGGCTCCTAGTCATCCCACTTGGTTCTTCCTCCCTAAGCTACCTCTGCTGTTCTTAAATTATCTGCACCTATCAGTTGTATGTCTAGGGATCATACTTGACATGTTTCATGAGGCAAACCTAAAAAACACTACCAAAAGTATTTACACTTTGATGTCACTATTGTCTCCAAAAAAGCACTTCAATGAATTAAAACAAGTTGCAAAATTCAATATCCTACCCATCCTTGCCAGGTCCACTTAATTGTAAATTCTATGGGGAATGTATTCTCTCTCCCTAAGTTCTGGCACAACACTTTATACAATAGGAGCCCAACCTTGCTGGTGCCTTGAAATAAAATAGCAGACAAAATACAAGTAACAGATTTAAAATACTTAACAATTAGAAAGTTGAATACTGTTCAAAGCACAAATACCATTTCAGTAGGACATGGCTCCTACTTTTTCAGCAATCTACAGATCATCTCAGCCGTTTTCAGGAAGGTGTGACCCTGTTACAACGAAGGAAGTTGCTTTCATTTACAGTAGGACTTCATCTGTCCAAGCATATTTTTACTTTTTGAGTACATCTAAGTTGGATGAGGCATTTCTGCAGTACAACCTCACAAATCGTTAATTCACTTTTAAGCACTGAACTGCATTTCTCTTTATTTTTGTTTGAAGAGCAACTTCATGCAATCCAAAGGTAGTTATAAAACTGACCTGGGCTCTACCACATGTACTCTTCAATTTCTCTGTTTTATAAAGTACCTTCTATAATTATCTAATTGTGGACAGTTTCTTCTCTGACCTGCATACACTCCTACTGCAGCCAAAAGAGAAGCAGAGATATTTGCTATACTTGCTTTAGACACGTAGCCCTCCTGAAAATAAAGTAATGCCCCCTTCTCAAGAACAAAACAGAATGCTTCTGCTCAGTCACAGAGAATGTAGTTGTAACAAACTCAAAGGAGCAAGACCAGGGTAATTCTGATCATCTCAAAAAAATAGCTCATTAGATAAGGATATGCATTTAGACCAAATCTAACAAGTCTCCACTAACAGCAGCAACAGACAGACCACTTACATCTACAATCCTATTATCATCCCTGGATTACAGGGTATGAGCAAACCCCTGATCCTTTTTCCTCCTTGTACTGCAGTTTAGTATGAACTTTGACTGAAAACTTTGCTGACTGAAAATGACCCTACCACAATAAACTAGTTGCAAATAATACTGCAGTTTTCTTCAACAGCTAACAGCCTGTTCCCTCACTTTCACAGCAAATCTCTTGACATACCTGGGCTCCTTGATTCAGCAGCTCCTGTTGCAGTCAATAAGCACATCCAGAGAAAAGAGTGTTACTGCTTCTGAACTACTAGGCATCTTAGGATATGCACCAGCTCCCACTCCACTGTGAATCACCTGATTAGCTGCTGCACTTCCTGAGGAAAGCAGAAGTGAAGAACGAATGAACCACACACTGAGGACACACAAAGCTCCCAAAGCAACTTAAACGATTCAGCTTATGCACAAACCTGTCGGGCATTGCATGCTTCTACCTGGGTCAAGAGCAATCAGGTATTTCCCCCCCTAGTGTATTCACAAAGCAGGGGAGAGGGATCTGTTGCTGTTTCATTTTGGTTTTAAATTTATTATTTACTTAGCTAGTACAGGAATATAGCACCATAAAGCTCATGCTCTCTGTACAACCTGTGCACAAAAGACAAGCAAGAGTTGAAGCCTTTCCTCAAATGCAGTATCCTTAAAAAAAATACATTTGTATGCTAATTCCTTGAAGTTAAAATGGTCAATGCAGTTACTCAGATCAAGAGGCAAACAAGCAGTATAAACTCACTGACAAGATAAAGGAGCTAAATTAGCTATGGGGTTATGGGAAGAATACTACTCAGTTGTCTAGTTGCCTTTTTTTTTTTTTTCTTCTCCCTAACACATCTGGAAGGCTTTATAATTGGTTTTGAAGGGGAGGTAGAGTTTAAACCTTTTTACACAGGAAATTCAAGTGTTTCCTAAAGTGCTTCTCCCTGATAATTTTATAGTGGCCTTGAGAATCAGTATGATCACAGCCTTACAGTGACTGAAACCTGAGGGTATTTTACCATAGGTGGTTAAAGCCATCTGTTTTCTTAACATCTACTTCACTCAAATGCCTGAAAAAGGAGAAAAACTAACTTTCTCTTCCACCTAAGCTAAATCAGTACCCAGACTGGAGAATTCTGATGTTTTTTAAGGTAGAAGCAGCAAGTCTTGAAGGGACTGATTTCACTGTTCTATAGGGGTTAGTAATAAGACAGGACAGCAATTGCCTGTACACCATAGGGACCTCTCTCAGTGCAGTGATGTTCCTAGCATAGAACAGTCCCTGAGGACTGTTCTCATACCTTACTGTGAAAATACATTGAAAGAAAGATCAGCAGAAAAATCATGTGGGATTTTTTTATTTCATCTCTTCACAGGTTATACCAGGAATTAAGCAGCTCTGTAGCTTTGCTGCAAAGAGAAATATACCTTAGATCCTGAGGACTCTGCTCCAGTCTGTACAGACAGTAGCTTTAAGTTAACCACGTTTTGGAAAGCGTTAGCTGAACTGCGTATTATCTACTCCGTGTTTTCTAAGCAGGTGCAAGGTCATACTGAGCTACCCACATGCAAGGCAGCTCCGGTGAAGGTCACATTTGGCCACTTTAGTGACCTCTGCTGGGATGGGCAGAGGTCTGGCTAAACTTTGCTGCACTGACACGGCTACGAGGCCTCTGGGCAGCTCTGAGCAGCTGCCAGGCAAACTCATACACCCTCCAAAAGGCTGTGCCAACACATCCACACTACTTTTCTGCCTTGGGCTGTTCACATATTAACTGGTATTTTCCCAGTTGCAGTCTAGCCAAAATCACAATGATAGGATGAATGGCAGAAGCACAGAGACACACAAAAAAATATTAATACCAACCCAGAGAGAATAATTGTTTTCACTTTCCCAACTTAGAAACAAGCCTAAATGTGCTCCATTTCTACTTTTAGTGTTAGTTTAAAACCACAGTACAGAAGGTAATTTACAGTAGCCTCTCCATGCTGTTTGATCAGATAGATTTATCTCCCAGGAGCTTTCGCTATCCAGTGGTGCCCCCCCCCCCAAGATGTTGTCAGGCAGGACTCAAGCAGCCACACAGTCATTAGTGCATTTCTAATCCACACAGCAGAGGAAGCACCATTTCTCTTTTTTTTTTTTTATTTTGCACTAACTGCTGATGGGGCTGAAAGTCCAGAGTTTCAACATGCCCTCCCACTTAATTTCTGCTTCACTGGAGCAAAACAGCTGTAACCAAATTACCTGTAGTAAAAATAACTCAACTCTTTACAGAGAAGCTATCATAGTAGAAGACAGTGTCACAACACCCTTTGGTGTGCTTGGGCTGTCTCTATATTAACAAGATATTTCACTGTTCCTCCACCTACAAAAATGGAGATAAAAATCCTTCCTTTCATTACCTTTTTCGCCCAATCTCACAGAATAAAAAAAGGCTTGTCTCCCACACACTTGCATTTGTACCTACATGGAGGGCTCCTAGTTCAATGTAGCCCCCATCTTATTTTAATAACCCCCTAAGCCAAGGAGCAAGCTCTACCAACACCAGCTGGAAACTGTCATCCGATAGGGGCAGCATTCTTAAGTAGATCATGCACAGCCCAGGGGAGATCTTGTGTGTGAGCTGGATATACCATGGGCTTCCCGAGGCAAGGACCTGCAGATAACTACAAGGATCACCCGTCTCACAACACCAAAATAATGTCCCTTATCTTGAATCTTATTGAACTTCTCCTTTGCCACTCCAAGCTCCATACACAAGTGGGAAAACCCTATTTCTTGCCTTTACATCAATGATACCACCCATGCTGAGGTATCTTAGTAGTCTAGAACAGCTAAAAGCACAACACTTTTCCAGCTTTAGGCTGGAGGTCACTTTCTAGGGGTATTCCCAGAAACCAAACTTGCAGTTTCTTCCAGTTGCATTAGATTCACAAAATGGGCTGACTGGTTACACCAAGAGCAAGCATGTCTTTTAGCAATTACTGTGCAGTGGCCACTGCCAGAGGGGCTGATAGTTCAGCCCACCTGCAAAACCAAATGGGATGGAACTTTGCTGAAAAACATGTATTTCTCCCTTCAGTAAGTTTCTCTCCTTGTAGACATAAGATATAAAATGTAATTGATTTTGCTGAGACATTTTTCTGCTGCACATTTATAATCTTCAGTGTAGGAAAATAAAGCCAGTTAAATACATGTCCCTTTCAACATTGCAGCGTCCAAAAGTTGAGTTAGCTGCAGGTTTTTTCCTACTTTTTGCTTGCTAAAATCCAGCTATCTTCTTTTGTTTTTTCTTGATAAAAAGAGTGTTGATTAAAAAAATGGTCATCAAAACATTTTTCATTTCTTTAATGTGAACGGAAAGGGAAGCGACTGTGTTTCATTTTCCTCTCCTGTCTTCAATGGCAGAGGAGAAGCTGACAGAGAGACCACAGAGAAAAGCAGTGTGAAATTTTAAACCATCTGTGTATCCATCGTTTTCACTTATTGTTTTTCTCAACAAACGCTGAAATTTGCAGTGAGGGAGGCATTCAGCTCCTTCAGCAATCTTCCCAAAGAAGTGAAAGCAGCATGCAATGAAGCAAAATGCTGCAGGACTGTGAGCTTGAGCAGCTCAGCTCCTCTCCCTGTCGCACACACACAGGGGTGGCAGGGAAGGCTACTCCACCTCTTTGGCCAGGTTTTCCCTTGAGAGTAGAGCCCCATGGAGCCCTCAAGATGTGGCTTCCCTTCTTGGGCCTTCCACTCTCAGGCAACACCATCACCTCTGAGGAAAATAAAGCAGCATGTACTGATGCATGCATGGTCATACAATGCAGACTGTAAAGTAATTGGCATATTTGTACACCTGCAGAGACATGAGCTTTAAATTAAACAGAGCACATGCTCATGAAGCTTTGAGACTGGTAGCTAGTAAAAATGCACAGTGTATCTGCGAGGCAGGAAAAAAAAAGCCATATTTAAAAATTTGTTTCAAACAAAAATGAAAACATTCTTATTTGAAACTATCAGACCCAAACATCTTGATTAAATGAACAGAATCTGTTTTTTAGCTTTTTGTTATTGCTGGTGAAAAGTAGCAAAAAAAAATTAAAATCAAATATGAAAGATCCTCTAGGAAGCTCTACTTTGATTAAATGCCACCTAGTGACTAGAAAAATGTGCAAGAAACTTGATAAGGCAGCTTGACTTAACACATTATCTCCACACTGGAAGGCCTGTTATTCTAATGAAACTGAGGAATTTGAAAGACTATTGCAAAATACAATAGCATACCATGATCTACCCCTTCCTGCCCCTCAGATTAATGTTCTGCCACAGAATACACAGGAATTAATTGTTTTCAAGATCAACTCATAAGTTATCAAATGAAAGGATCATGATACAGAAGTTCTGCTGGAATTTTTTTTTCTAATATTTACAAAACAAAGGTAGACTTTAACAAATAGCAGTTTAACATTTCGTTTTGCTCTCTGCAAGGACATTGTGTAGCTTGCACAGTCTACACCATCTCTCATCACCATCTTAGAGAAAATAGGGAGCCTGAAGCTTAGGCTAAACAAATTAAGCAAACTCCTTGCAACACAAGTATGAAAGCAGACATTTTCCTGTCTCTGATGTGTTACCTACTAACTAGTATTTCCTTTTGCAGTTCCCAAGTCTATTTATAAACCCCTGCTCCTGTGACATTGCTCTCCTATAAGCTGTACTGACAGACACACTCTGCATGTGTCCAGGAAGGCTGCTTTCCCACAGTGGTAACTACTCGGGCACTTTCAAATAGCTGATAAGCACCCTCAGTGAGCTGTCGAACCCTACACTCATGCAGAAGCCTGGCCTATTGTTCCAGCTTTCTGAACTAGACTCAAGTATCTTCTCCCTTTAATGTCTTATTTACAGAAGTAACACTCCAGTTGTATGTGGTTGCTAGCTTTTGCTATGTCTTACAAAGTTCTGGGCAGAAGGGATGAGGACAAACTGTTGAAAGCCATAATTTGCTACCTGGTATGCTCTGGTTTAGAAAAAACCCAGCCAATTCTTGAATTTGAGTAGCCTGTGGTTTCCCTTTTCCTAGGGAGGGCTGCTATTAGGGTGTTCAGATGACTGTTCTAGACCGGTAAAAAATAAGAAAAATCTCCTTAATCTACCTAATTTATAGCCAAATTCTACATTAGTGCTCTCTTTGTGGCAGAAACTTCATCTATAAGAATACGCAGAAGTGCTGCTTCTGAGAAGAGAGGTAATATTAGACTTGAAATTAAACCTTAGCACTAAACACATAGAAATACTTCGTTAAAGCAACAAGAAATTAGTCATTGTCTGCGTGATCATTTACTAGCTTGGCGCATTCAGCAGAAGTTGAAAAAACAGCTTTCACATTCGAAGCAGAGGCTGCTACCACATGGAGTAAAGGAGGAACTGGTATAAGAATGCAGTAGTTACCTTACACAGTTGCTTGCCACAAGAGGGAACTGCAACAGGCTCCTTGTCGGCGACGTATCAGACAGGAGTCCCTTTTGCTACAATACTTTTTCCAGGCTGGAGAGCAGCGTCTTGGAGCTGACAAACTGGCAAATTTGTTCTTCAAGGCTGCATGTTAGGATGCCAGCTTGGACACAGAGTCTCTAGGGCTGTCTCTGCCAGGAAGAATTGCCTCCCTGTAAGCAAGGAAATGTGAATGGTAGGTTTCACATGGAGGTCTAAGAAGCCTTACTCAGTAAGATTTGTTGTCTAGAAAACAGACATCAGTCATCAGGAGAAACTTCTTTCATATCTCAGTGCTGTGTTCACTATAAAATGCTTAGAAGAATGTGCAGGAATTTGAAGGAAGCAGAAGTTTCCCTTTCTAAAGTTGTGGACCAGCATACATTCAGAAGTAATCTGCAAGGTTTGTCCACTTCATGCTGTCTGTTCAGACCATTGGCAAAGTTTCCAATGCAAAAAAAAAATTAAAAAATTGGTCAAAGTCAGTTCCACAGCTTGTGCTTCATTCTGCACAACTGGAGGACTATTCAGACCCATCTTAAAAGCCATCCTAAATGCATAGATGACAGGTGTAAGACTAAGTACTTAATATAGACATTCCAGGTGATATTGATTTTTTTATTTCTATTTCAGTTCTTAGCTTTTCCATTAAACTTTTATTTTCTACTTTTTTTTTCCCCCTAACAATAGTAAAGATAAAAAATTCAAACCACCCGCCTTTGCCTGAGACAGGTATTCCTGTCAGAGATATTCAGAGCCATTCCTTTCCCACACATATTTTGTCCATACAGACCACAAATACGAAGCTATATCTTACTGCCTTTTAGAACCTGTCCGAGCTTCAGATGTCACCTGGGTTGTGGGTCTCAGCAGGAACATGGACAATCTTAATTCTGAGTACCTTTTGTGTCAGCACCTTCTTGTCAGAGCATCACCAGATGGCAGTATGACAGAAGGGCTTCCAAGGTCTGCTGAAATGAGGCAGCAAAAATCACACATAGCTACAGGTATGCATTTCATTTTCAGGTTATAATTGCAGCTTCCATTTCTTTTCCTCAGTCCACCTTGAAAAATGAGACAGAAGAGTACCACAGCACAAAATAGAACACTTTCCCGTTCCGTTCACTTTCGGCAATTTGAACATTTATAGGTTTACAATTTCATACTCCCACTGGCCTCTGGAATGGGCAAGTTTCATTTGGGAACCCAGCAGAGAAGCAACTTGGAAAACAGAGGTCTACTATGGCTTTCTCACCCTAGGGGTACAGACATAAAGTTGTCAGCATGTAGAAGAGCAGATAAATGATTGTGAATGAAGAATGGACCTTTGGGAGGAAGCAAATTACTTGTAAATTGGGTCAGCTTTCCAAAGAAAAAAAAAGATATTTAATAGAAGAGGGTTTTTTAAATACTTCCAAAAGTAAACTAGTTGAAGTTTTGTTTTGAAAAGTTATTTTTTATTTAAACAAAATATTGAACAGAAGCATTAGTAAGGCTAAATAAAGCATAACATAAACAGAATATCCTGAGACAAATGTCACTTGTGGTGAGTTAATAATATGAGGGTTATTTGGTTGTTTTTAAATGAAGAAAAAATCCTATCCATACACCTTTACTGAACTGTTCAGTTCTGTTTCTCTAAATCCAGTAATATAGAACTTTTCAGTACATGTTTTTTCCCCAAGCTGTAAATTCCCTGCAGGAACAGAAGCTTAGGAACTGCCTTGCTAATGATTTAAAACCATGGGGTTTTTTGGTGCTACAAATTTCTGGTTTTTAAATGAAATATCTCTATGCAGACTCATTATGTTGCATTTGCTATGAAATGATAACTTCTACAGGAGGTTGTATCTGAGAAGGCATTTGTATAAATATACAGTTGGATAGCCCAAATAAATCTGCTCCACATATTAACACTAGAGCAGGGAAAAAGCAGCAGCATTTGTCTTCTTAGTGGAAAGATGTATCATTGATTGCTAAAATTAAAACCATTTTTATAATGATTATATATGCTTTAAACTGAATGGTGATTTTAAAAGACTATGATCCCTAAATTAAGGCGGGTTTTCCTCATGAAAATGCTGACATCATTATGTAAAACACAAAAAAGGTTTTTTATGTTGTTACATTATGATCAAAAAAAATATTTACAGGAACAAATTTTCAATTCACATTTTTGCTTAATAAGTAATATTACTTATATTAAATTCATTTTACTGGACATTTCCACACATCTTGAAAAGCTTATCTGAGAGGTCAGTATTACAATCTCTTTCACAGGCTGGAAACAGTGACATTAAGAACTGAAGTGACATACCCAGGGCCACATTGCCAGCCAGTGGCAGAGTCACAGATATCACCTGGACCTCCAAAACCCAATTCCAGAAGCGATTAATAATTGCAACTGCGTTTTAACTCCACTATTTACTCTGTCTCTACTTAAAATTTTTTGAAAGTGAAGAAAAATGTGTCAGTGTGAAAATAACAGCACGTTTGAAATGTTTAGCTCTCTTCATTTTTCACCTAGCCTCCAGTTTTCACCCTAGATCTGCCTAAATGACTATATTTTTATCTGAGACAGCAGGAGGAGATACATACCTGAGGGTGCCAGCATCAGTCCCTAGTGTCTAAAATATGCATGCACTGCTCTTTGGTTCCTGACACTAAAAGAAAAAACAAAATCCACTCTGCAGAGAAAACATTTAAGCTTTAAATAATGCATTTCTGCATCTTCTCTCTGAATCAAGGACCTCATTTCTTCTAGGCCCATAGATGACAGGTAAAATAAATGATTGCCCAGGTTAATGCAACTGATTCATGAGGTCCTGCAGCTCCTGAGTAAAGGATGCACTGCTGTCACTATTCTCAAAGGTGCCTGGGAGGTCTAGGGGCATATAGGAATAGATGAATGAGGGGAAAATCAATAGTCTGTTCAGACTTTCACATCCCACCTGTCCCAGAAATGTCAAAGAAACTCAGACATACACATTTTTGTTGGGAGATCTGAGTGAGAGCAGATAGGTGTCAAGAAACAACTAGAGGCATAACTGTGTACATAAAAACAATTAGAATTGGAGACCTGGTCTGGACAGTACAATTCAGTGAGATTTGGTCATGCTGCTTCCCTTTGAGTTTGAGGCTCTATGCTTTATTTACATAATGCAAAATCCAAACAATGTGAACTACTCCAACAAATTCTGGTCCAGAAGGTCAGCTAAGCATGTATTGTGATATGAAGCATGTGAGGAGTCCTTCACAGCTTAACTTAAGCCTTTCTATGCTTTTTTGTATTGGAATTGGGAAAATAAGTTCAGGGAAAATCAGAATTCATTTCATAGAAAATTTCTGAGAGAAGAATCATCCCTTTGAAAGAAGCAATGGTGAAGAGAAGATCTTCAGCTGTTACTTCCCTGATTTGACAGGTTTGATTACAGTAGCAGCTGTTAGACCTCTGATAATGTGAAGGTGATAGTGAGTCAAGGATGAGAGAGATAAATAGCATTGTATTAGACAAACAGATACGGCACCAGCAAACAGGCTTTCAGACAGACTCGCAGAAATGTTGGACAGAAGAGACCTCTGGAGATTACTTAAAGCAGCATTTTGTTTGGAGCAGAGCTTACACCAAAACCAGCTAAATCCAGACATCTTGAAAACCTCTGAAGACTGAGATCACACCTGCTCTGTGTTGATCTGCCTCAGCACTGTATGACACTTGATAAAAAAGTTTTTCCTAGGCTCCAAGCTGAGTTTCCAAGATGAAACTTGGGAGCATTGCTTTTTGATTTAACATCTTTCACTACCAAGAAGTGCTTGGTTTAACAGTCTTTGGAACTGTCTTTTAGCTGGTTGGGAGTTGCTATTAGATCTCCCATTATCCTCTTTGTCAGACGAAGCAAGTCTACCTCCCTCAACCTTTCCTTGTAGGTGATGTGTCCTAGTCCTCAATAATCTACGTAGGCCTTATTCAGATATGAGACAGATTTCAAACTAAGTAAAAATTGGGAACAACTTATTAATTTATTATTTTTTTGTTTATGAAATTTAATTTAATTATGTTACTCAGTATTTTATCTGGCTATGAGACATAAATTGCAGTGTCATCGTCATTCCATTTCAGATTGGTAAATATCTACTAGATCTTGTATGGAGCAGAAACAATTCTGTCTCTGATCTGCCCTGAGGTGTCTCCAGTAGATATTGCAAAGGTAAAAACATATCTGCCTCATTAATAGAGTTGTTATCTGGGCATAAATTTAAGATAAGCAGTTATCCATACAACTAGTATCCATTCTATATGCAATTTATCTCTTTACCCTGCACATGTCAAATGTGATACAATACTTGAAGCCACCCTGTCCCAGTAGCCCTATGGTTGCCTTCATTACTGAAGAAAACTTTGCCTGTAGATGTGTTTAGGAATTTTGCAACAGCAAGAGAATTTCTGTCATCGCCCTTCGTGTAATAATGATTATACTACAAAGACTAGTACAGAAGAGAAAATATATAAAATTAATTAAAAATTAAGATCATGCTTTTTCTCTTTATAAAGCTTAGAGAAGTCTTGAGTTTTGGGATTTATAAGAGATATGTTATTTTAAATTTTTTTTTTACATTTATAATCTGTCTTTCCTGCCTCCAGTGTATGAAGGCATATCACAAAACAAATTTAGAAAACTTTATCAGATAATTGAGTCCAACTGAGGGCTACAAGGATGTTTAAGGGACTGGAACACATGCCTTATGAGAAAAGGCTGAGACACCTGGAGCTCTTTAGAGAAGAGAAGACAGAGGGGATTTGATAAATGTTTATAAATATATGAGGGCTGAGGGACATATGATAAGGGTAATGGATGTAAGATGGTGCACAGGAGGTTCCACCTTAACATGAGGAAGGGTCACAGAGAGGTGGAATGGGCTGCCCAGAGAGGTTGTGGAGTTTCCTTCTCTGGAGATTTTCAAGACCCACCTGGATGTGTTCCTTTGTGACCTGTGCTAGATTATATGGTCCTGCTCTGGCAGTGGGGGTGGAGTTGAATATTTCCAACGTCCCTTCCAACCCCTGACATCCCGTGACTCAGAATTGTGTACCCTTTCTTTAGTCGCTTCTTCAATTTCACTGCCTAATAATTCTTGATGGGCAGAAAATTCTGTTAAAGATTTTTCTTTTCATTAGTACAGTGAACACACTTGACATGTTCAGAGACCACTGTTTATAGCAAAACCAGAAAGGACACATCAATGTCTTTGATGTTTGTCAAATATAAACAAACAAACAAAAAAGGAAATAAAATACCACATCAGGATTACTTTATCTACTATGAAGAATAACAAAATTCTCACAGTGCTTTTGTGGTTCACTTAAGTAAAATACCTATTCTTCCTACTCACAGCATGCTCTTCTGAATAAAATAAAATGATTTTCAAGTATTTGCTAAAGAAGTAGGAAAGTCCTTGCAGGGATATAGGTACACTTCGTGCATGTTCATCACTGCAGAGGAGGAAAAAAATTAAAACCATCTTTGGCTGCCAGCAGTATCTCTGCTTGTTAAGTTTCTTGCCCCATGGAAGTCTATGACAGCTGTGTTATAACCTCCTCTCAAGCTGTAGCTTCTCTCCAGAGGTTCACTTTTACATATTGAAATGAAAGATTAATTATTCCTCACTTATTTGTGGAACACAACTAAATGAAAAGGAACAGTAATTGAAAAAAAAAGATACCGAGAATTGCCTAACTTCATTCTGCAAAACATTCAAAACTATTCTTGTTTACAGCTTCCACCCTTACCCCTCATTTCTAAATGTAATTCCTGGAAATCATAGTTCTGTCCTTTCTTAGTAGTCTTGATGTGTTTAGCATATTCACTGCATATTTACTGTTAGCCTTATGCATTTTCTTAATTTTCAGCCAAACCTAAAGAAATTGCTCCATTTCTTATCTCTTGGCATTAGATAATCCCTGAACAAAAGCTTCTCCTGAACTATTGTTTTTTTTCCTCAAAAATAGCTTTGAGCTTCCAGTTGTTTCCAGAGTTGCTCTAGAACATCTTCACAGCTTTCTCCATCCTGCATCCATCAGCTTACCTCGTACTAGAGAGAGCATCCAAAAGGAGAACAAGGGAATTCTTTCTTCATAGCCAGAGTATTTCTTGCTATATCTCTTAAGTCTGCAAATAAGCCCACCAGTTATCAGCAACTGAAAGACTAGTGAGCCTTTTCAACTGGAAAACCAATTGGCATCATCATCAAGAAGAGTTTTGAACTAGTGATTGCTTAGCCTGGAAGCAAGGGTCATATGAAACCAAAATTCCTTCAGGTCAATTTGAAAAGTTGTCAGTTTATGTCCAGTCTTCTTCAGCAGAATTCCCAGAGTTCCCATATACATAACTATTCTAGTCTGCCCTGGAGAGGCAATGCTGGTGCAGTTACTGATCTCAGCATGCACACCATAGTTCTTGTTTCTTTGGGCCCTTTTCCATCAACTCCATTTTATATCACATGAGAAAAGCCTGCAACCAAATTTGCAATCTAAATAAACTGAACCTGGATTTCAATGGTGCCAGAGTCCAGGGTTATTTAGGCTTTGATGAGGATACAGCTCACTGATGACTAAAGAAAATATATCAATTAGCTAGTTACAACAAGTCCTTGGCCAGGAAATGGAAGCAGAAGATGAGGAGGAGGAAAAAAAGGATATGCTGTGTAATAATTGGTAGGTGACTGCATGCTGTGTGTGCAGCCTGAGGAAACAGAGATCCATTCAATCCCCCCCACACAGATTCAGCAACTTCACTGGCCCACACACTCTTCCGTCTGAAGCACCCGACATGTTTCATAGCCTCCAGCCATCAGCTTTGGCGCCAACAGATGAATCATATCTTCTGTGAGTGTCCCTGCTGCAGTAACTTACTATTATTATCATTCTCTGCATTTAGACAGCACTTGCCAATCCCAGGTCTCGAAACAGTGCATGGAGGTGGATGGGTCCTAAGACTGACTAGCTTGCTTATAGTCATGGGAAATGAGTTGGCATTAAGGCTGGAGACCACACCTCCTCAACCTCCTGAAGTTTTCTAATCCCTAGGCCACATCACCTACCTCCATGATGCAAGCTTAGCAATCAATGGTAAATGTTTGTGGTATACAGAAGAGTTTTTTCACATTCCTGACATAATGATAATACTCCCAAGCACATTTTTAGATTCACATAAAAGATAGTAGTGCTTGTCTAGTATGTGGTTAGTCAGATGTTTCCTAATTTCTAGCCTTGTAGATGCTTAGTGCTCTATAGACTGCCATTCTGAATTTGGACAACCAGTGAGATATAACCACAACAGAAGCAGATTCCAACAATGAATACACACCTCAAGCCATCAGGAATGCACCTCTTGCCTTAGATCAGTCACTCATAGAAGTCTTATTGTTTACAGCCCAGCAGCTTCCTCAGTCTCTCTGAGAAGACTATATATTAAGCCACCTTTAGCCTAGCTCTGGAATGGGATAACCATGACTAGCAATAATCATTTGCTTCCTAAGGAAAAAGGAGGGACAGCACAGCATATCAGGAGTCCAGATAATAAAACAAATTCATGACGAAGCAGCACATCTAGGGTCAAGCCAAGTATCAAGGCTTAGGGCCATCCTCTAGACTGATAACAGATGCTCTCTGTTAACCTGTCTCCCCTCACAAAAGAGAAGAGAAAAGGAATAAGGAAGAGACACTTATCAATGAGTAAAGAAACCTAAAACAGATTTAAAGAAAATAATAGTAATAAAATGAAATATATACAAAACCAGTATCAAAGCCAACTCCCCCGTGGCAATTACCATCAATGTTGCAGACAGGCCCTGGTGAAGTCCCAGACTGAAGTCGGTAGCAGACAGGAACTGGATTCTGAAACTGGATTAAGGAACACAGAACTCAGGACCAAAGGCAGAACAGCCAGAGTCCTCCTCAGACACAGGCTGTTGAAGAAAAAAGCTTGACCCTTCTGAATCCTCAGCTTTGTACTGAACATGAAGTATATGAGATAAAATCCTTCATTGGTCAGTTCAGCATCAACTGTCCTGTCCACTTCTTCCCATGGCTGTGGGCATTTATCTTCTACACCCCCAGGGTGGCACACAAGATTTAGCAGTGACCTTGGTCTGCATACCAATCTTTGGTAGTAACTGTAAACATTGAATGCTATCACTGCTAGAAGCAGACACTCTACAAGAATATGGTGTTGCCTTCAGAGAGTGCAGTTAGAAGAGACTTTGGTGAAAAATAAAACTTGCTGAATAGAATTAGTTCCATTCTAAGACAAACCAGGAAAACCACCCACAGTTCACAGTCAAAATTAAGTTGAAGTTTACCAGCATCAGGTACAACTCAGCAATTGCAAAGGAGAACTTCAGCAACAAGACAGAGACAAAAATTAAAAAACAGTCCCAACCTATACATCAGTAGAGCAGAGCTAGAGGTCAATACTCCCAGAGGATAGGAAAAGGTAAGTTGTCAAACCCAGCCTTAAATGAGGCTCCTGGGCCTATGGGCAGAGTGTGTGGGTGGTGGTCAGGTGAGGCTGGTCAAGCCTGTTAGGGCTATTAATGCACTTCACGGCCCCAGTACAGGTTTCTGTAGGATTTACAGAGTATGTTTAGGTGCAAGAACATCTCTATTGATTTCTGTAACTCTGTTGCAACTTATTCCACACATCTGCAGGAGTTTTTGTGGTATGATACCCCTAGGCATCAATAGCAAGGACACAGGTGAGTCGTGTTCTGGATGTGAGAGAACTATTGTCACAGAACTGTATCTCTATTTTCCTAA
Organism: Chloroceryle aenea; assembly: GCA_013399075.1. Classification (NCBI taxonomy): domain Eukaryota; kingdom Metazoa; phylum Chordata; class Aves; order Coraciiformes; family Cerylidae; genus Chloroceryle; species Chloroceryle aenea. The sequence continues at coordinate 125,096 of VWZY01009987.1, forward strand.
ATTCTACTACATCTGTATATACTAGCTTTTATTCAGCAATGAAATAAGGAGATAATATAACCCTGATTGGGTTGGGCTGAACCGGTATCTTTTCTACTATGTGACTGCATATGCAGTAAAAGTAAAATGTTCACAGATTATGCTTTCATTCTTCACATATTTACAATGCTTTCCTTTAAGTAAAATTACTGCACTGAAATAATTGTCCCTAGATGAACTGCCAGATGAACTTCAGTATACTTAAATCAAGTACTCTTCAGATTGCAATTACTGTCCTTCACAAGCAATTAAAATCATCAATGCCACTGTAGTTTAGAAGCACCATCTGAGTTAGATAAAATTTGATGTAGAGAGAATAAGCTAAATCAAATGTTACTCAACCTTTTCTCCCCTACTGAATCACTACAGCCTACTCTAAGATCTTTCACCTTTTATACAGGGGCTTTCTATATAGAAGGGTGTACGTTCAAAATGCATCTTGCCTGGTATGTGTAAAAAGGGACTCACACTCCATGAATGGAGGTTAAGAATTGACTTGGGCTACAGATAAAGTGGATTCCCAGCTCTAATCCATGGGTAAGGTCCTTGTGGGATGCAGTTCTATGGGGTCAGGACAACTGAGGAGCACACACCCTGAGAGACTAGCTGTGGGATTGAAAGGGGTGTGAAACTCACAGGAGAATTAAGGTAAATACAAATTAAAATAAACACAAAAAATTGTTGGTATATGTTGTCCTAATTATAATGTTTAATTTAAGTAGTTCAGCACACAAATTTTGGGGATTAAACATTCCTATGGGGTCTGGTTCCTGCTAGACTCTTGATAGGCTACCTTTCTGCTGGACCTATTCTCAGTGTTTCATTCAAGAAGTAATTCGTTTAATTGTCAGAACAAAGTACTGCAGCCAGCATGGAACTGCTTGCTGGAGATGACTGGGTGTTTTTCACTTCTAGCTGGCAGGATTTGTATAGTGTTGTTTTGTTTTGTTTTTTTTCCTGAAAAAGTTTATTTTCCCTGGAGAGTACACGTGAGAAATTCAGGTCTGAATTTATTGTGTTTAGGGGTTGGGGGGGAGAAATAGGAAATTTCCAACTTTGAAAAAGAATCGTTTCAATGATGTTTCTCTGTTAAAAATTGCATTAAGAAGGGCTGAAAATGTTTCAATCAAAGCAAAACATTTTGAACAGGAGCAAACTGAATATTTCTGTTTACACTGAGTACTTTTTTATTTAATAAAAAACCCCTTCAAAGTTAGCATTTACTGTTGAACTTGGCTGTTATTCATCTGAATGTTTTCATTTTACTGTTGAACATGATAATTATTTATATAGGTCCCTATATAATATCTTTTCCCAGAGAGAAAATCAAAATTTCATGGGAAATGACTTAGCAGGTTGAAGTGTCCAATGTTTCCCATAAGGTTAAAAGTTCAGTTAACTTAATCTCTTGTTATTTTTTGCTACACGCACCTTTTGGCTTCCTGCTCAAACTGCCAAATGAGGTGTAAACAGCACCAAAGCAATGCTAAAAATATGGAGAGAGAAAGAATTCTGTTCAATGTTTGGTATAAATGATTTTTGATCCAGTGACTTAGGCTGGGTACAAAGGGAAAAGCACAACTTCTCTCTCTGACAATGCTCTTGCTTGTTATTTATGGGAGTAGGACACTTGCTAACTTCATCGGACAGGGAATTACCAATTAGCCAGTGACAGTTCAGATCCAACTTCTATCCTCATTTCTAAGTGTGCAAATCTGAGACAGACACCATGAAGTCAAAGATTTACATTCACTTATAAGCAGCTGGTTCCACCAGCAGCTAAAGTTCCAAAGTTCTTGGCCATTGTTGCATCCTGCACATGGAGAAGTAGAGCCACTGTAAAAGGCCAGATAACCTCTTTCATTATTTGAGATATGACTTGATGGCCACTATTCAGTATCCAAAATATGATAAATCTTGTTGGCAGAGGAGGAAGCTGGCAATCTCAGACGATTTTTTGTCAATGCAACTCAGCAGTGTGATACTGCAGGGTATTATTTACCTCCATTTTTACACTGCAGAAGGACCTGCCAGGCAGCTG